>SCDY01001359.1:0-30747 GCA_004143825.1 Drosophila micromelanica
GACGCGTTCATACAGACAGACAGACAGACGGACAGACAGACGGACATGGCTTAATCGACTCGGCTAGTGATCCTGATCAAGAATATATATACTTTATGGTACATTTGCACAAAACCATTATACCCTTTTTTACCCATTTTCAATGGGTTCAGGGTATAAAAATAGACAGTACTCTAACTTAGTTGTGGCAATAATTGTCAATACTAATACCCTCGATGACTAGTATTTAGTACTAAAAAGGAGTTGCGGCTTTGAAAACAAGAGACTTAAGGTGTAAACTTGTTGTTTTTACTTTGTGCCTTGTTTCTGATTTAACGTTTATGTTTATATTAATTGTGAGAAGCTCGAAGCTCAAGTGTCCAGCGGCCTAATTGTCGGTATTTTTCTCTAAAAAAAATATTTATTATATTTATCGTAAATCTTAAAACTAGTCCCTAAAGAAAAAATTGTTTGAATTTATTTCCTTGTCCAGATTTAACAACGAAGATAAAATGTCCTCGGTAAAGCTGCTACAACCATACATGTATTCTAAAATGCTTTTCTGTGTGGCAATCTTTTAATGTATACAATGAAATGTGGGTTAAAGTGATAACAAAACTCTGCTAAAAGAAAAATTCTCTTTACACAATTTGAAGACATTCGAGTGCATTTTGAGTAATAGTTGATAATAACAATGAGCAGCAATGAAAAGTGCTCGACTTTGAAAACTTTTTCACGTTCCACCCATGCCTCTTACTAGAATACCTGCAAAAAAAAAAACTATTTGGACAACACAAAACTGTTTATATAAAACAAGAGTGCTCTTGTCGGGAATAAACTGTAAGCCGACAGATGGGAATCATTTTTCACTTACAAAAGTTAAGTTGACAATAAAGCTTAGCAATTGTTTAACAACTACATGACAGATCTGCCAACAAAAAGTTCTATGGAAGTTTAGGGAAAGTACGATTACCGCAAGAGTTTTTTCGTTACCCATTTAACTGTTTATTATTAAAATTAACGAAAAACTTCAGTAATTACATACAACACGGTTTCATTACCTGGGGAGGAACGTCCAGTACCATCAGCTCCCGAATCCAGGTATCGCAGACCAAACAGTTCTTATAAATTTTGCGATGGCTTGTTGTCTGATGAGTCTTGGGGAAGTCATGGTAAAAAAATTGCTGTAAAATATTTATAGTTACATTTGTGCATCATTGGATATTCCACTAAAATGCTGTCCCAAAACCATTTTGTATTTGTATAAAATGTATAAAACTATACTTTCTTCATGCCTAATAATTAGTATAAAAAGCAAAGATTTGTTTGTGCTTTGGCGTTTTTATTTAACTGCAAAGCACTGAGTAAATTTTATGTTAAAAGGCGCAAAGCCGACCAACAGGAATAAAATAAGGTAATTACCAATTAAAAAACAAAAAGTATATATTATATGCAATATAGGCAAATATATAATTAGAATATGGCGAATCCCAGCTGACGACTGCAGCAAATTATATTAACAGAGGAGTATCAACGAGTTGAGTGCCAAAAATCAAAAACTTTGCATATGTTCAGGTATTCATTAATACCATTGCATCACAAATCTTTAATTTGGCACTTAATTATCATTACGTTATTAGTCTTGGAATTTGTATGTCTCATTGTAGGCAGACGAACGTCAGCTAAAGGACTTTAAACAGAACACGAGCTCTGCAGTTGAGATGTAATTGAATTAAGATTGCACACGCAAACAAGGACTATTAATTTAATTAATTAATTTTATGAGATTGGTCTGACCTGAAAAGTGACTTTGCTGAGAGAAAAATCTGTTTGTTTTGTGCATATTCTTTAAGATTTGTATTATTTAAGTGAATCAATGTACTTTTATGCTTTACCCTCTGATCTAGTTAGGCAATAGGACTCACTTGTAATATGCTTGTTTTGCCGACGCCAGTAGCCCCCAAAAATGCAGCTTTAAGGGGGCCCTGCAGCCATGGCGGCTCTGCACCACCCTCCAGAGTGATGCGCTATGCCGAGATGCACTTATTTTGTATATGTATCTCCATTTCAATTGAGATTTTTGTTGTATTTGCTGGTGTTGCTGTTGCTTTTTGTAACGGTTTTGTCGTTGCTCCTTTGGTTCCTGCGTCTGCTGCTGCTGCTGCTGCTGCTGCTGTTTTATTATTGGCTGCTGCTGTTGTTGCTGATTTCGCACTATCACCGACATAATCAACGCTTCGTGTACTACCAATCAATAGCTTCATAGAATTTGTTGGCGATATTGTACTACTCCACATTATATTGTTATTGTGATTGAAAATATTGTCCTTATTACGCTTGAACGACGCCAGTTTGATTAATTTATCATTTTCTAATTGGCCAAGCGATTTTTCTTTTTCATTAGTAATTACCGATGTTGAACTCGATTCGAGTTCGATTTTTTAGTGGTAAACAAAAGGTGCATAGCTGATGGATATTCTTCTCGCCTTTTTATGACTCCTTAAACGTTCTGAAAAAAATACACGAAAGCAATTAATTATTCTAGCTATGATTATGGTAAAAATAATTGATTTAAATCAACTAAAACAAATTTTTTTATTTGAAATTTCGATAAAGGATTAAAGCATTTATAGCATTTCCCATACATTTCAATCTTGTTTTTAAACTTCAATGAATGCAAATTTTAAAAGACTTAGGACAATTCAACATTCGAGTCTCAAAGAACTTTTTGGTAAATACTAGAATTACTCGAATTACTTTTTCTTCTTCAATTTCATTATTCCCCATTGTCTCCTTACATTCCCAATGGGAACAGTTAAAAATTGTTGCATAGTTAGCTTTAAATAAATGCCGTCTTTTAAAATGGCTCTTGAGCTGAGCATGCGCGTGTGAGTGTGAGTTCAAATACCCACATACGAATAGACCTATATATGTATGTATAAGTCGGAAAAGTTGCTGCTATTTTTATACTCGTGCACAAAGTGAATCATTGATGCAATGTCCGTCTGAATAAATTCATTAGACTGTGAAATCAGTAAAAGCTGAATTATCCCAAAATTTTAAAGTTAGAGCCACCAAATTAGTTTTTAAGCTAGAGTCACCAAATTTGGGATGTATATTGCTCTGAAGCTCCCGTACATTTGAAATCAATGAATTTTTCTTGTTGATTTTTTTTTTTTTAAAGAACTTCTACTCCTTTTCTAGTTCCCACCTCTGTAAATTGCAAAAATTCAAACGAATTGGTAACGCCCGACTGCAGCCATTATCTTATTTGTTTTGTTACCGACAATATTGTCTTTGCTCCTTTCATTTGAATCGCCAAGTAATTGCTGTATATTGAAATTGTCAAAGTGTTGGTTTATTTTTATTAATTATATCGAAATGATTACACAGCTTTTTGTGTTTATGCTTACATAATAACTATCCAGCAGATCTATTATATATATTATTATCAATTCCTGTTCTTATCCTACTTTTTGAATTCATTCTATGCACAAAATTTTATACACAGTATAACCTTGACTTTAAGGTTTCTACTGAGTTTATTACCTGTTCGTAGTTCTGGCATAATATATTCTCACACAAGTCATGCTAGTCATGTCTAGCGACACTTTAAATACATTTCTTTAACATTTAGCGTACTCAAGGCTGATCACAAGAGGATGGCACACGTAAGATATCCGAATGAGAATCAGTTTTGGCAACATGGCCATCAAAATCCAAAATCCCACAGCCGCAAGTAAAGCCAGCCAAGTCATCGGCGACGACCAAACGCTTCGCTCCACGGGACATTATCGTTGGGGGCAAGTACCGACTGCTGAATCCAATAGGTTGTGGCTCCTTTGGGGAGCTATACCGCGCCGCTGGCCTTCAGTGCGGCGAAGAGGTGGCCGTAAAGCTGGAGAGCAGCTCAGCCACATATCCACAGCTGCCGCGCGAGGCTAAGATCTATAATATACTTCGGGGTGGTCTGGGCTTTCCGCAAATTCGATACTACGGCACTGAGGGCATATATAATGTTCTTGTTCTAGATTTACTGGGTCCTACTTTGGAGGATCTGCTAAACTTCTGTGCGCGAAACTTTAGTCTGAAAACGACTCTAATGCTGGCCGATCAGATACTGGCCCGCGTGGAATATTTGCACATGAACTGCCTGCTGCACCGCGACATCAAGCCGGAGAACTTTCTAATGGGGCTGGGCAGTCAGCGAACTCGCGTCTTCATGATCGACTTTGGTCTAGCCAAAAGATACTATCGCCCAAGCACCCGAACACATATCAGCTATTATGAACGGCACGAGCTCATTGGCACTGCCCGATACGCTTCCGTGCATGCCCATTATGCGGAACAGGGACGTCGTGATGACTTGGAATCTGTGGGCTACCTCCTGCTGTACTTTTTGCGGGGTCGCCTTCCTTGGCAAGGTATAAAGGCCGCGACGCGCATACAGAAGTACGAGATAATCGGAGAGAGCAAGTCTGCGCTGCCCTTAAATGTATTATGTTCTGGAGTACCCACTGAGTTCTACATGTACATGAAATATTGTCGCAGCCTGCACTTTACCGAGCAACCGGACTACGTTTATCTGCGCCAGCTATTCAAAGTGTTGTTTCGCAACAACTTTCTGCTTTATGACTACCTCTATGATTGGGTAGACATCAATTTGGAGATGGCGCATAATAGATGCATAATGTCACAGCAACGGGGTAAAGATCGACATCAAATGGGAGAGAAGCAGGACGAAGATAGTGAGAAGCCAAAATCGAAATCTCGTCGAGATTGTAAAAAACGCCATTGTCTCCGAAAGCGACAGAAATTATAACGCAGGCACTGGACGAGGACGAAGACGAAGACGAAGACGGGGCAATATGAGCATGTTAACTTAAAAAAGTTATCCGTTAATTAACAACAGCTATTATTTCTATGTGTTTGTAAGAATGTATCCGTAGGTGTAAGTGTGGGAGTGTATATCCGTTGTTTATCGATCAATGGCTTCTGGCTTAATTGTTTCAACTACACTATGCCTTTAAACGAGAGGGCATCGAAATAAGCTAAAGGTATATCAAATATATATTATTAGCTATTAGATTTTTAACTTTCTGTAACATAGGGAAGACAATCTCCACATTTTGTAAATGTGGCTTACCAGTTTTTTTAGTTCGCTTATACTATATATTTAGCTTTTTCAATGCTCAATTTAATACATATTTTTAAAATAAATATTTGCAATTCGGAAATTGGAAAACGAAGCATGTGTAAATTTGTTTTATTTTTTTATTTTTAAAATGTATAGAAATTAAGCTATGTTAGTTGATTGAAATTTACATACGTAAATATACCTAAAATCGTCAAGATATCTACAAACTCATATCCAAACAAGTGAGAAGGCTCTAGTCGGGGCCGCCCGACTAGGAGATACGCTGAACCCTGCATTTCAGCTCAGCTCAAATTCACACATACACACATACGGGCGTGCCCCCCGTACAAAAACGTAATCCTTGTTTTCTTCTAAGCGGCTTATTAGGGACATAAAAAAAAACCAATCTGCAGGTCTGTAGTATTTGATTTGCGTTTTTTTTTTTTGTTTTATCGATATTGGGGGCAATTGTGGGAGGTATCCAAAATCCAAAGCTATCAAAATCTACGTATCGCTTACACAAACATAACGCACTAATTTAGTTGCTTCTATCTCTTATCGTCTCCGAGATATTGTAAGAAAAAAAAGGTTGTTATCGATTTTTATCGATTTTAATGAAACGGATCAAGTTATCGAGAAAAAAAATGATAAATTTGTATTGCGTATGATATATACGAACTGAAGAATAAGATCAGCTTTCTAGCTTTTGTAGTTTCCGAGATCGCTGCGTTCATACAGACTGACAGACAGACGGACAGACGGGCAGACGGACATGGCTAAATCAACTCAGCTCGTTTTCCTGATCCTTTATGGGGTGTTTTACCCATTTTCAATGGGTTCAGGGTATAATTAGCAGAGGATGTTCATTATAATAACAGTGAGGCCATATAGCAGAGGTCAGCATAACAGTGGTACAAAGCCAGGAAAACTTAAACTCCGTACATAGAAGGTTGAAGAACGCAGGCCAAAATAGTATGCTCAGTCACGTTGCATTAATGCGAAATGGAGCACAATTCAGCACACAGTTCCACGGAAATGTGTATACGTAAAAGTCCTAGACAGAGAGCGACTTAAATATGTTTCGCCCAGGCACTTTCCGTATGTGTGAATTCGTATAAATCTAAAAATAACTTCATGGTAACACGTCCTGCCGCACCGTGCCGTCCTACGCCCATACGCGTTGTTCCTATGATTGTCTTTCGTTGTGTTTGCGCCTGGCTGAACGGGAACTTGGGACTCACCCAAAACCAAATCCCTCATATGTGCCACATATCAGATACGCAAATTGGCGCGTGCTGATGCATGGCTAATGCGAACCACTGCACGCCCTCACCACACCCACAACAGTGCGCTAAGCCATAATATTTGGTTTCGATTTAATTTCGGCATTTAAAATAAAGAGTTCGCGTTCGTGTGCTATTTATAAGTTAAGTAGAGTGCAATGATCAGGCATATTATGTAGGAGGCATCATTGTGAATAAACGGGAGGGACCATCATTTAAGAAATTTGAACGATTTGTAGGTCTACTTCGAGTAAGTTAGCGATTTAAGGTCCAGGTATCGGCAAGCATTCGCCATAAGTAGTATTAAGTAAGTATTAAGTATTTTCACAGTTCTATGTACTAGGTAATAATAATAACAGACTTGATTGTTTATTATATGCTATACTATTCAATAAATATGTCTTCTTTTCATGTTTGAAAAGTTTGCTTATCGTAAATGGTGTATTTATATAAATACGGTTCTTTGCTTTGTCGGTGTTTATTTTAACAATTTGCCAGCTCTTTCTGTTTTTTTTTTTAACTAATAATTATAGTAGTTATTCGGTTCACGTTTGCACGATGCCCTTTAATGCTTTCTGAGTCACCCGCGCTGTGAAGGCGAATTCTCTTATTCATTGCAAATCTGTGCCTACATAGAGCTTAATGCGTTCACTAATTGACATTCCTAATGTTGTTGATGCAGTTTTTGGAAGTTTGGGTCTGTGTGTATTCGTGGGTGGGCACGACTGAATGCATCTGACATTTGGTTGCAGGCGCATTGCCTTTTATTTGATTAGTTTGCCCCAAATGGTAGGTAGGTAGGCTCTCCTACGGCTAATCTATTTTCATTTGAGCTCAAAATGGTTTCTTTGTTGTCTCTACTCAAGCTATTAAAAGTCCTTTCCTGCAGTCGCAAACGAAAATTGACATTGATTGGTTTACTAGTTAAACGTTTTTTTTTTGTTGAAGGTAAAGCAAATATTGATTTGTATACAAGTGCATATGGAAACTTTTTACCAAGAATTTTTATGGAAAAATTAGTGTTAACTTGAGTTTTGTCACTACAAAATAAAATGGAGCTGCCTCTAAGAGTTTGCAATGTTGGCAAATATTGTTATTGGCAAAATTTACAATAGAAATTTTCGAATCGATAAGCCAAATCCGTACGA
This sequence comes from Drosophila micromelanica, assembly GCA_004143825.1. Classification (NCBI taxonomy): domain Eukaryota; kingdom Metazoa; phylum Arthropoda; class Insecta; order Diptera; family Drosophilidae; genus Drosophila; species Drosophila micromelanica. The sequence goes on from SCDY01001359.1 coordinate 7,548, forward strand.
GTCCCAAATAGTATATATTTTCAAAATTCATAAATGTCAAAGCCATGCAAGTTACAAATTTTCTTAATTTACTATAGAAAATCTTGTCTAGCTATTTTGTGATGCTAAAACGAAAAAAATCATTGCATACTTTTATATGCTACAATAATACAAATGAATACCATACAATAAGTAGACAATTAAAGTTGACGAAAGTTTTTTTTAGGAGCGGATATTTTTATGCTGACAATAGTTTGTGCATGAGAGTTTGAAATGAATATATGTATGTGTAGTCCGATCTCGGAATGACACACCCCTGTCGAGACTAAAAATGTGTGTAACATCATTACCATTTTTATCATTTAAAAAAAAAAATGGTGTTTTTTGAATACTCCCATTTACTACAAATTCGAAAATACACAATATATATAGGTTTTTAGTTTGCATATAAGGATCATGGTCTAGTTTAAGCAGTTTCAGCGTAACCGCTAAAAAAAAGTATGTTCAGTCGAAGGTCCCGACCAAAGAAATCTCAATTGTTGTCAAATAAATTAAAGCAAATGTTGAAAACTGCTACAGATGATTCCACTCCCAATTTGATATCCAAAAACCCTTATCAATTGGCCAACAGTTGCGTCAAGTTTGCTGCCTTGTTGGCGGTTGAGGGTGAGGTGTTTTGGCGCCTACTCTAAAAAGATTGAAAGATAATCGATAATGTATCGATTGTCGCAAGAGAAAGATTTTTGAAACTTGTTTGGTGCCTATATAACTTATTTATTAACGATTTTAAATTGAACTTGACAGTTATTAGTTGTTGCTATACCGTCAGTTGCAAGTTTACAGGCTGTATTATTAATGCCTTTTGTGATAGGCATGCAAGCTTCACACTCACTCTATCTGCATTTTGCATTCATTCATTTTATACCCTGATCCCATTGAAAATTGACAAATGGGTATAATGGTTGTGTGCATGTATGTATATTTTATACTACATACATATTTATCTTGTTGATCAGGACGACAAGCTGAGTAAAAATTGATTTGAATAATTGGTTTTCTTAGACACTATAAGAGATAGAGGCATCAAATTTAGTGTCTTATGTTTACTTAGGTATTATGGACTTTAGATAACTCCTACCAATTGCCCCAAAGATAAAAAATTACACGATCATTTTAATGCTCTCATTATGTCATAAAAATTTCATGACGATCGCACTTTTAGTTTACAAGTGTATCAATAATTTGGTTTCTAGTCAAGCACAGCTTATGATCAAAGTTTGAATATGTATGTGTGAATTCCTGTAGGCATAACGAGGTTCAAATGTTTATAGAGACAGATTACAGGGTTTGGGGTTTCTCATAGTCGGGCAGTCCCGACTAAAGCCATTTCACTTGTTTCTATTGTTTTGCTGTTGAAGGCATTGACGTATCTCTAATTCATTATGCATTTAAATGTCTCGATGATTAGTCGCAAAATATAAATGAGGTACACAATATTTTGTAGCAAAATAGTAGTAGTGTATAAAATAATACACTTTTGTATATATAGGTATATAAAATACGCATGTGGCTCTAAGTCGGTATTTATATGAGGCGTAAGTATATATTCAGGGTTTCATTTAAAAACTTAATATTAGTCGGCTGAGCTAATTGAGTTGGGCCTAGATTTCTTTTAAAACTTTATTTGCATCATGTTTATTTTTTTTGTTATTTTTAAAAATTTTTTTTTACGGCATCCGTGGTTTAGTATCCTTATATTTGCTTCAAGGTCTTCCTCAGCGTTTTGTGGCTGCGGTCATGTCGACTGAGCATGATGCAAACATAATATACATAATAACTGAAAGCGAGTGAAAAAACAATCGTCAGAAATATATCGACAACAACTAACCTTTTTTGTTAGTAGCTGCAAGCCCGCAGTCGCTGCCACTGCAGTTATGACTTTAGCTTCCGCTTTACACGCACTTTGCAACAAAACACTTAATCCATCATCATTATGCATTTGGCTGTTGTTGATGTTGGCGGTTTAATTTTATTGTTTTTTATTTAAGCTAATGTTATTGTATTCTGCTGTTGTAAAAGTTATTTCCTGGTTAGTGTTTATGCTGCGTTTGCTGGCGGTCCGTTTAACATCCTTTTTGAAGTTTTAAATAACAGGTAAATGTGATAGAAAAACTGCAGTCACTTGTCAGGTGAACTTAGGCGGATGGCTGAAGGGTCAAAGCTTGCACGGCGTGTTATTGTTGCTGTCACATGAGTATCTTTTAAATGTTATACAATACGCTCACTTCCAAAAACTACAAAGAATATGAGTGGATCAGCAGCCTTTTTTGCTTTTGGATAACAAAAATGCGTTGATTTAACCGAATGCACGCTTATTAAAATTTTTGTATGTACCTTCTGTTTATCTTTTGATTTTACTTTTCATTTACACTTGCATACACTTGCAGGTTGCATATTTATTAGTGTAGCCTCAACAGCTGCCTCATCATATTTAATACCTTTAGGTTAATTTTCTGTACGCATGCCTTGCCAAAGTCCGCCCACACGCAAAGACTTCAACAGGAACACTGGCGCCAGGGTTATTTGGGGGTGCCTATTTGATAAATCGAATATAATTCGGTTTGTTAGGTGAAGTAAAAGAAAATAATTGATACGACATTTCGAAACTGCCTTAGATAAGAAACACATGGCTAAAATTTCCGGTTTAATTGAAGAAATCAATTTATTGTTAGCGTGCAACAGTGCGTATGCGTTACTTAAAAACTATAACTTGTAAGATAGTTGCTTTAGTTAAATATTGTTGTTGTTGTTGTTGTTGTTGTTGTTGTTGGTGTGACGTACCAATGCGAGCTGCATGTCTGTTTTAACTGCTTTTGGCCTCCTCCCAGATGTTACATGCACAGCCAAAGGCAAAATTATCGCAACTTACGCGCGCCAATAGGCGTGATTAATGTTAAAGAAGCTGTCTCTGTTACTGTTTCCTCAGTTTCTGTTGCTGTTGCTGCTGATAATGAAGATAACTTATGTAACTAACGCTGCATAAATCCGTGCACAAATACACCTACCTCGACAATCACACGCACACATACATACATACACATACATATACAAACTTTTCTTGGTTAACTTTTTAAACGCTATTTCTTGCGAGTTTTCGCTTCATCTTTGTTTGAATTTCGAGCAAAGTCTTGCTAATATTTATAGCTGAAACTTAATATTTATGCTTGAACTATTTTCATGCGTACTTTCAACACTAACTAGGGACAGCAGCAACGGCAAGAACATGTTGGGGCATTCACTATGCCAAAGGACTTGCACACTTCACATTTGGTCGGTTTGGTTGGCAACGCATACATAGACACAGACATTGGCACATTCGCACACACGCACACGTTTTGCGAGTTCGGTTACCGAGGCTAACTAGGCTGCGGCTGCGGATGCTGCTGACTGGTCATGTCACGTCGATGGACCATTTTTGACTGGGTTCGAATCGAAGTTATTTGGAATACGCAGATCTTATAAAAGTTGCTGTCGCTGCTCACTGCTGCTGCTGCTGCTGTTGTTGTTGTTGTTGTTGTTGTTGTTGTTGTTGTTGTTATTGCTGCCGCTGCTCTGTTCTCAGAAGGCATCTGTGCAAAAAAAGAACTTGGGATAGAGAGATTGCTAGAAAGAGAGTCTGGCAAAGAGAGCTGAATACGAGAGCCTGACCCTTGTTGCATGTGCTGTGTTTTTGTTTTTTTTTTGTAGTGAGGAATATTAGTAATTACAGAAGTTGCCAGATAGTTGGCACTGAATATTTGAAACCAATATAAATATATTTAATCGGAGCACATATTTAGGACACATAAAACCAAGCCCAACCAAAAAAAAAAGTGTATATAATAATTATAATATTAAATTGAATATATTTAGAAGAGCTATATATTTTAAGAGATTATATTTATAAAACTTTTTTTGTTGTACTGCGATTGCGCTAGACTTATATAATAAACAACCATCTGGCACAATCCAAATCTTTTAAGTTTCCCTTCTGAAACACTCTTATATACTACGCTCTGGCAATCTCTCTCATTCTTACTCTCTCATTTGACGTGTCCTTCTCTCTTTCTCTCGTTTTTATTTTATTATTTGATTAGGGACATGCGCAGTTATTGGCACAACAACTTCGAATCAAAGACTGGTAGCAACAACAATAATAACTACTCTCTGCAATGGCCATAATCTACTTATTTAGGTAACCGCAGAACCCGTTCAGTTTGCGCGATGACAACTTTGTTTGGACGTGGCAAATACAGAATATCCCACAGACAATACACACACATACATAGACAACACATATGCATGCTGAACAGAAGGGATACGAAAGCAGCGCCAATTTCTTTTTTATAGAAATGGTCAAAGCATTGACCTGGTTACACGCCCACTTACACACGATACACATATACATATACAGAGCTATGTATTGCGAAGATTTATGCTGCGTAGTGCCTTATCGCAGATACGACAGCAGCACCAATAACAAATAGCATATACATACATACATCTGATGCTAAACTTTTGCCACTGTCTCCGCGTGCAGCTATGAAGGTACTTCCCGCCACTTCCGGTCTAACTGTCAGGGACAACAAAAAGAATGTCACACACAAGCCTGTACACACCCTACTACACAACTAGATTTATGGTTTCCCATTCCTTGGATGTTATATTTTTAGAAATCTTTCGAAATAAGAAATAATACATTTTGTGCTTTTTATGCCATTTCTGTTGTTTGCTTTAGTTCTTACCCGTTTCTTACATTTCTAATGTCAACATAGCATCAAACACACACACATACAGTTAAACGGGCAAACTCTTACATGTATTTTCATCAGTTTGTTATTGTTGCTTTGAATCTTGTGTTTTTCTGTGGTCACACACATGCACACACACACACACACACACACACACACACACACATACATACTTACATACATGTGGCGCGCCTTAAATTGGCTGTAGCTGTTTCGGTTCTTCTTTGTCATTTAATATATGTATATTTTATATTGATTTCTAATTTTTTGAGAGGACCTTAATATAATGGCGACACCCTCTTTATATTACAATGTATATTGTGATGTGCTGGATGCGTGTAGGAATTTGTGTGTGAAAAATATTGCTTTCGTAATTTTAATTGTATTTAATGGAATATGCAAATAATTATACTCATTCACGAAGTGAAAAGAGTATATTGGGTTTGTGCCATGTCCGTCTTGCTGTCCGTGAGAACGGAATTTTTCGCCGCTATTGAAGCTATAGGTTTTAAGTAAGGAATATATACTCGTGTATACCCGCATCAGATAAAGTTTTAAGGGTTTTACCACGCGGGGAAATTTGTTTCGCCCAAGACACATACCACTCTTATAATTAATAGGTAAGGAAATTGTGTCACATAATAAAATGGTTGGTGTCGATGATGTTTAACAGAAAGAAACATTCGTTTATTACTATGGTTAAGCAAAGAGATTCCTCGTTCTTATGGTTCTCCTTAAATTTAACAGTCAACATTTAAAGAAACCCACTATAATTATAATAACTGTCTTATTCTTATATATTTATTGCTCTGCAGTTCATACACATCAATATCTTAAAGTTACAATAATTTAAAAATCTTGTTGAACAAGAACACAAAAAAATTGCTGCTGCAAAAAAAACCAATCAACAATCAAAAACAATCGATTGTTTTAAATTGTGAATATCACAGATGTATTGGGTATATACAAAATATGTCAATAACAGTGCTAGAACTTCGACACTTACACAATATATTAAGAGGTACGGGGGCTCAACTTTGTGGCGTTCCATTTAATTGTGGGAATTCTGCAGTCTGCGCGCTCTAAGTAAGTATATAGTGTAGACCGACGATAGGCCATAGATTTCATTAACATGCGCGGACGGTCAAAGTGTCAGGGACGAACTAGAACGGACCAATGAATTCACTTTTCCTCTTCAGCGAAGACTAGACGTGTCCTTGCCTTATGTACTTGGCCCCTGAAAACTCAGTTTTCCAGTGGGCGTCGCGTGTGAATTTTGTCTTCAAAACACACATCTATCAGCCATATTAAAACGATTTTCTAGCAAAGCTTAAAATGCTTTTCATTTATATTTTCATTACCATCGAAGACTCGAAGGAGGCAAGTTAGCTTTTTGTGATTGTAACTTAATTTTATTTCGACTTTTGTTATAAGGTTTAAACATTTTCGTTATCGCTATAAATTGTTACGTTTGTAAAAATGCACAACACGTTGACAAGGATGCATAAATAAATCTAAAAATGTTGAATACACTTTTAAATTTTTTTGTATTGAGAAAATCAGTGAAAAATACATATTTAAAATGTCAACATTTTGTGTATTTAAAAACGTGCGTTAATTAATTTAGTTAGCTTAGAGAATTTTAATTACTAGCCCTAACATCTATATTTCTTTACGGGTACAGTGCAAAAAAGTAAACAATTTAGTGTCTTTCCGGATTTTGTGAAGAAATGGCTACGTCAATGCAGCCCAGCAAATACACGGGCTTGGTAGCCGATTTGATGCCCAACATACGGGCTATGAGGTATTCTGGTCTATTCATGCACAACTTTACCGGAGGTAGCACCTTTGTAAAGAGGGTTTACTCGTCAGTACATTTGGTAGTACTTGTCATGCAGATAGCATTTATTTTGGCTAATATGGCGTTGAATGCGGAGGAGGTTAATGAGCTGTCGGGAAACACGATTACCACGCTTTTCTTCACGCATTGTATCGTAAAGTTCGTCTATCTGGCCATCAATCAAAAGAACTTTTACAGGTATTAAGCGACGAAGTTTTTAGGAAAGAATTGCTTTTAATTATCTTGATCATAACAGAACACTGAACATCTGGAATCAGCCCAATACGCATCCCCTATTTGCCGAGTCAGATGCTCGCTATCACTCGATAGCTTTGGCCAAAATGCGCAAGCTCTTCTTTCTGGTAATGCTAACAACGTTCGCCTCTGCGACGGCCTGGACAACGATTACGTTCTTTGGGGATAGTGTAAAGTTTGCATTGGATAAGGAGACAAACTCATCAATTACCGTTGAGATACCTAGGCTACCAATAAAATCGTTTTATCCGTGGGATGCCAGTCATGGCATGTTCTATATGATCAGCTTTGTGCTTCAGGTTTACTACGTTCTCTTCTCGATGGTGCATTCGAATTTGTGCGATGTTATGTTCTGCTCCTGGTTAATATTTGCCTGTGAGCAGCTGCAGCATCTCAAGGGCATTATGAAACCACTAATGGAGCTTTCTGCCTCGCTGGACACCTATAGACCCAACTCGGCAGCCCTGTTTAGGTCGCTATCGGCCAACTCGAAGTCTGAGCTCATACACAACGAGGGTGCGTATTTGGATTGTGGCTAATTTTAATTTTTTTTTAATTTTAAAATTAAATTGCAGAGAAGGATCCGGGCGCTGACATGGACATGACGGGTATATACAGCAGTAAGGCTGATTGGGGCGCACAGTTTCGAGCGCCGTCCACGCTGCAGTCCTTCAATACCGGTGCCAATGGCAACGGCGGCCTCTCCTCTAATCCGAATGGACTTACCAAAAAACAGGAAATGATGGTTCGCAGCGCCATCAAGTATTGGGTGGAGCGGCACAAGCACGTCGTCCGGTGAGTCCAAGCCCAAAACGTAAATCCCAGCTGTGTTCAACACATAAATTCCACAACTAGAACTAGTGAGTACAATGGGTGAGGACACTATCTGGTTGTGTGTGATTTATAAATTTAGATTTACAGAACAATAGAGATGCATAATAATTATCAAAACTCTTAAAATTATGCTTTTATTTTACACATTTTCAATAAGCTAAACTTGTTAAATTTTAAACAAAATTGCTGTTATATCTTTTTCATTCTTTGGCTTTAGGTTGGTGGCTGCCATTGGGGATACCTACGGTGCTGCCCTGCTCTTACACATGCTGGTTTCGACTATTATGCTCACACTGTTGGCCTATCAGGCAACCAAAATCAATGGCGTAAATGTTTATGCATTCACGGTAGTTGGATATTTGGGGTACGCCCTGGCGCAGGTGTTTCACTTTTGCATTTTTGGCAACCGTCTGATTGAAGAGGTGAGCAAAATCGACTGAGTAAATGGCTTGTAACTAAATCGATCATCGCTGGTGCACACAGAGCTCATCTGTAATGGAAGCCGCCTATTCTTGTCATTGGTACGATGGCTCCGAGGAGGCAAAGACCTTTGTGCAGATCGTTTGCCAGCAATGCCAAAAGGCAATGAGCATATCGGGTGCAAAGTTTTTTACTGTTTCGCTGGATTTGTTTGCTTCGGTAAGTGTTCATATACTCATTGACTCACGCTGTTCGCTTATAATTTTAAACTTTTTAGGTACTCGGTGCAGTTGTCACCTATTTCATGGTGCTGGTGCAACTCAAATGAGTTGCATCAACGGTCTCAAAAAACAGTTGCAGCCTTAAAATTAATAAATTCTCTTGCTTGTCTATCCCAACAAATTGTGTCAAAGTTTATACTTAACAACAGCTAAAAAACCAGCAATCGCAGATTCCTCAATCAAAGAACATCCCTGCCAACATCCCACTTGGATCAGACCAAAATATTACTTGCTATCGAATATCAGTAGTGATTACATTGTGCTCACATTTTTATAATATTTTTCACTTTTCTTTATAAATGTTATGCTTTGCTAGCAAATGCAAAATAAAGATTTCAACAAATAAATGTATAGTACAAACTTCAAAAAATAGTAGAAAATATATATTTTCAAGGAGAAAAAATATGTTGAAAATATTGCCAAAAAATAAAAAATGTGCTTCGGTAAGTTAAAATATTTTATTTTATAATTTATTTATTTATTAATTAATTGGTGCTAAATATCTGAGTAGTTCTTTTCTTCTGGCTGCATGCTCATGATCATCAGCTGAAATTCTCCCAACGCCCCTTATTTTTAAGCGCCCACACGTGCAAATATTTACTCTCTTTATATAATTCACGCTCCGCTGCACGCCAACAATTTATGCCGGACAGATGAGCAACAGTGGCTTAATTGAATGTAAATTATTAATGCCGATTTCTAATCTGCCATTTTCTCACTTTTTTTTTTAGTTTTTGGCAGCCACATTAAAAGCCAACAAAGGCAACTGTTAGCTAAGCTAGTTACTGCAGCAACAATTGAAATCGGCAATTAAAGTGTGTTGAGTGTTTTAAACGAAATGTGGCAAAAATGTAATTTAAAATCACATACACGCACACACACACACGCACACACAGTCACACACACGCACTCATTTTGAAAGCGCGCTTTATGTTTATGGTTTCTCGAATTGCCCAACTCCTGCTCCAACTGCAACTGAACTGAACCGAGCTGAACTCCAAGCAACTCCACACAACTCGCACTTCTTTTAAACGCGGCCACGGCTGTACGGTTGTACAACGTATGTACATTTTGTCTAGAGCAGGGGCTGGGGCTGCGGCTAGGGCTTGCGGGCTTGGTTTGGGTCTGGGGTTATGGCTGGAATTTTATTTCTTCTAACAGCTTTCATGTGGCTGACACTAAAACTGTACGCCAGGAAGTACGAAATATGTACTTATTCGTGTGTGTATAAGCTTGCAACAACAAGTTACCTTCTTCTTCCATATGCTTCCTCATCTTCTTCCTCTTCAGCTTACACGAGTAGTTGCTGTTAATTTCTTTATGGCACAGACTTTCGTCTGCTAATGAAAGTTTCTTGACTTGTGCGCAATGCAACAACAAAAATGAGCAGCAGCTGCTTAATTTATTAGTCTGCTGTTTAATTAGTTTTCTTCTCTTTATCATTGTAGTCGCCTTTTAGTTGTTGTTGGGCTAACAATGTGGTTATGTGGGGTAGTCTGTAGCGAAGAGAGCACAGCATTTTTTTTGCCTTTAATGTCTTATTTATGCTAGTTTTTTTTTGCTCAATTCGACATTGTTTTTTTTTGTTTTTTGTATAAAAGTAGCTTCTTCGCAAATTTCTTCAAATAGTTATAGTTAAACAAACATCCCAAATTACATATACACCATAAAATGTTTTTGTTTTACTATTGGTCACATTTATCGAATCTTAAATTAAAGACATTACATAATTCTATAGCGAAAGTCGAAGGTATTAATATACGTTGCCCTCCAAAAAGGGCCTAACGTGCAACATTTAAAAATTGGGTATTGCTCACAACAGCCCGTTAATAACTGTTGGCAATAAACGAGTGGAACAATAAAAACAAAACGAAGTTTAAATGCAATTCGTGGCTAAGCTATGGTCGGTGTGCGGTATGGAAAACGTTTTTCATTTAAATGAAAATGAGGAAACGCTACTGGCACTGGCACAAGTTCAACGACTCTTGTTGTTGTTAGTATAAATCCCATAGTAGACTATAAGCCATAGACAATATTACGGACTGTTTTACAAAAATTGCTTAATTGAAAAATGTCGAAAAAAAAACTGAAATAATTATGGCAAAACTGATTTGAGTTGCAATCCAATGTGCACGCCAAGGCGTTTCACCGATATTCACCGATTGGCAGCGATTTTGCTATATACTTATTCATCATACACCATACAACATGATGGTAGGTCAAGCCTAGGACATTACTTACTAACCTTTTTGTTAATGGAAACACATTAAACAGACGCAGCTGTAATGCCGTGACTGATAAGCGATCAAATATGCAAATGGCATTTACAGCCCCGATCTAAGTGCGGACCGAAAAGGAAAGACTTAGGGCACAAACTTGAACAGCGAATATCACTCAGTGGTTTGCAACTTGGCTAAGCAGCTGACAGCGTTTAAGGCTGGAACTCTGACCGCTGGATGACTGCATTTCGTCTGAATGGCTGGCAGTGGAGCGTGGCAGGTTTGTGGCCGGTGTGCGCTCATTGAACTTTTCTTGCGCAAATCGCAGCGGAGTTCCCGTATCCGCGAACCTCAATCCCCTCAACCTGAAGCCACGAAAACTTACGCAGACGCCGACCGTCGCTGGTTCGTGCAGATTTTTCTCTTTGACCGATTTTCTTGGCATGATCTGTTTAACGGCTTTCGGTTTTCTTCTGTTTATGTTGGTGGTATTGAAATCGTCGTCGTTGTTCGTCAGCTGGCTGCCTCGTTGCTGCGTCGTTACTTGCTCGGGAGTATTTATATGCGCCGTAACTTGTTTCGAGACGTTCAGATTTAGTTTTCGTCTTCAGCGCTTCGGTCGACTCTTGTGCTTTATTATTCCATATCTTTCCTGCGTACTTATTGGATACTTTAAACGAAACCCCTTAAAAGGATTACCAGCCAACTAACCTATTAACAATATAATCAAGGTGAGAAGTAATCCTCAGGTAACATAACACATACCGGTCAACTGCATTTGCAAAGCTTATTCAAAAGTAAATAAATTTCAACGGACCTTCCTCATAAATTCCGCATATCAATAAATAAATCTTTGCATTTTATATAATTGTCACACACAATGCAAGCCAAAAATGAATCGAAATGCGGCATGGAATTTAAATGAGTGTAATAATAACAAACCATGTGCAGTTAAATTGTGCTCAAAGAAGAACAATTGCCTTTAAAGAAGCTGAACATAAAAATAATGCTATCAGGCTAAAGCCCAGTGTGATACAAAAATAATTGCGGTGAATGCAGTTGATATTGCAATTCTAATAATGCCTTTAATGTGTACATTTGAGGCATGTGAATACAATGTTTTATTCATAATTTTAGAAAAATATTTTTAGAGTATAAATTAAAATATTTCAGTCTAACGCCTCTCACTTAGTCCAGCTTAATCAAGAACAACAAAAACGTCTGCAACTTTAATTTTCGAAACATTCTCTTATCTGCATGAGTTGCAAAACAAATACAAAAGCCACATAAGCAATATTAAAGTAATAACAATCTTGGTATAAATGTATGTATGCCCAAGAAAAGAGGGAGATAGGGAGAGAGAGAGAGCGAGAGAGAAACGGAGAGGAAAAGAGCCAAAGACTAAAGCTAGGCAATAAACCCGTTTCTGTTTTAACCGCCTTACATTTGGTTTTCGCGAAGATTTTCGCAATATTTGAAGTTGTTGCAGGCAACATTTGCAATAAACGCAATGACCATTAGCAGCAGCAGCAGCAGCAACAGTAACAGCAATAACAAAGCCACATGAGTGTACATAGAAAATTGTGATATTCGTTGCCTCATAAAGCTCAATCAACACACACAGATCCAACACACAACTACAACCACATCCACCTAAATCAAATTTGCAACCGGTAGTAATTGTTGTTGAGGCTCATTGCTGTTGCTGCCGCAGGTTGCTGTTGGACGTAGTACAGAATAAGATCTGAAGTCAACAACAATAGACATTCGGAAATATCCGATGGAGGTCAGAGTGCAGCCAACACCATAGCAAAATTACAAAAGAAATATTTAAACATGAGCATTTAAAGCACAAGTCTCATTTACTGGGGAAGTTAGTTTCAACGCTTTGCTTTGTTTTGAATTTGCAAAACATTTGATTTTATTTGATTTTTGTTTGGTTACGTTGTGTATACGTATTTATATTAGTTTCTTATTTACGCTTGCTTGACGCAAATGTTGCTGCTGTTGCAATCGCTGATAGTACATCAAAAGTCAACTGAAATTGCCGAACAGACGTGAACCATGAACAGTTTTATTTTGAGGTCGCTTCGCAGTTGATTTGGGCCCAGCTGAACACCTTACGCAAGTGGGCGTGACAGTGCTGGGTCTGGGTCTGGGTCTGGGTCTAAGTACTACAGCTGCGGCGGAGTAACCGCAGGGGCAACAATATGACAATATAGAGTCGTATAAGGGGTCTGGCCATGTTAATGAAACGACGCAGTCGGGTGTGACTTCAAATGGAGATTTCGATGTACCCCAATTAAAATGTAAAAAAAATATGATACAACAGATAAGACGTTTAAAAATTATGATTTTTATTTGACAGAAAATTAAAATATATATCTATTGCTTCGATACTACTAAGAAAGTAAACTATTTTTGATCAATTCCAAATTAATCAGATGATGATGCTACATCCCACGCCGGCTCAGCGCGTTAGCATACGCGAGGAATTGCGCGAGCCTGAGGATCCAGCAGATATTGAGCGTGACATTAAGCTGATCCGTGAGTGGCTGGAGACACAGCCGCATCTGCCAAAGGATATGGACGATATGCGTTTGACGACGTTTTTGCGCGGCTGCAAGTTTAGCCTGGAAAAGGTGAAGAAGAAGTTGGATATGTACTATACGATGCGCAATGCTGTGCCAGAGTTCTTTGCCAATCGGGACATTAATCGCGAGGAGCTCAACATTGTGCTGGACTATGTGTAAATATTATATACGGATTTTAATAATATTCATTTGATCTGAGCTTCTTAATTACCATAGTCACTGTCCCACACTACCCGGAATTACACCCAATGGACGTCGCATTACGTTTATACGCGGCATCGATTGCGACTTCCAGCCACACCATATCCTGGACGCAATGAAGGTGGCTCTGATGATTGGCGACGTCCGCTTGGCGGAGGAGTCTGTGGGCATTGCGGGCGATGTATTTATTTTGGATGCAGCTGTGGCCAGTGCATCACATTTTGCCAAATTCTCACCAACGGTGGTGAAAAAGTTTTTGATTGCCGTACAGGAGGCGTACCCAGTTAAGGTTAAGGAGGTGCATGTGATCAATATCTCACCATTGGTGGATACCATTTTCAACTTTGTTAAGCCCTTCGTTAAGGAGAAGATTCGCAGCCGTATCACCTTCCACAACGATGTAGAGAGCCTCTACAAGGTGGTGCCACGTGAGCTGCTGCCCAATGAGTACGGCGGCAAGGCGGGACCAATTGTTGAGCTCAATCAATGGTGGAAACAGAAGTTGGCCGATAACACCGAATGGTTCAAGGAGCAGGAGGACAAGAAGGCGAACGAATCTTTGCGCCCAGGTGCACCAAAGACTAGCGATGATTTGTTCGGCATGGAGGGCACGTTCCGTCAACTGAACATAGATTGAGATTCCAATAACAATAATCAATTTGTTTTTCATATGTATTTTCTTATATTAACCAAACATTTATTTAGTCCATTTGCAATTATATTGTTCGCTTTACGCTTCATTTCCTAACTATATGTTCTCATATCGCCGTACATTGCAGCAGTTACAATAAAGAAACCACAGAATATTAAGGAATGAATAAAAAGTTCATTGAGTTTATATTGTTCAACGAGATCTGTCCTAGTTTACCTGAAGGTTTTTTGGACACAACGCAGCTCTGGTTTTAGTTATCTTCCTGGCACGATTCCCCCTCCCTTCTTCAATGAACTCTACTGTGTTATTAAAGTCAATCAGTATGGAATATAATTCATAATATATTTCATAAATGAATGACACCAATAATAGTAATTGGTCTTTATAAAGACATTTGTTTATAACTTATTAATATTTGTTTAAAAGTTTGAAAAGCAATGGGGTTGGTTGACGCGCAACTTATAATTTAACGCTGATATATAAAGAGGCCATTTAACATAAATCACTGAAAGTTTTCGTATCCCGTCAGCATTTAGGACAGCATGGAGTGCAAGGATATTCCGGTTGAAGAGCAGTGTGAACGACGCGATTTGTTTGTCTTTATACTCTCGACAATGCGCGTGGCTTCCATGTATCCATTGAGATTGGGCGGAAATCGAAACGTCTGCATAAATTTATTACAAATAATAATTGATTCGATTTACGAGCTATTCAACTACTTTGTGTGTGTGCACATAGCGGTATTATATATCCTAACCATATATATTAACTACGGCCAAGGTGATCTAGAGTTTCTTGTCAATTGTCTTATACAAACGATTATTTATTTGTGGACCATAACCATGAAGTTATATTTTCGGCGCCTCAGACCTCAACTCTTGAACGAGATAATCACCTTTGTCAATGAGAAACACCAGACACGATCAGCGCCCGGATTCACCTTTGTGACCGTTTCGGGAGCTCTGCGTCAATCTAATTTGTGGATTAAGAGTTATGTCTACTGTTGCTATATAGGAACTATATTCTGGCTCGTGTTGCCTATAGTTTACAGAGACAAAAGTCTGCCTTTGTCCTGTTGGTATCCCTTCGATTATACCGTAGGTCCAAATGATTATATCCAAAATTGCGAGTTAGATTCGATTATTTTTACCTTTAGCAACCGGTTGTCTATGAATTGGTATTCTTTCTCCAGGCTATTGGGCAAATTCAAGTGGCGGCAGCATTCGCTTCTTCCAGTGGGTTTCACATGGTTCTGGGTATTCTTATATCTGGCCAATATGATGTATTATTTTGTAGCTTGAAAAATATACTGGCCACCAGCTATTTGAAAATGGGTGCTAACATGGCGGAGTTAAGGTAACTTTTTCTAAAATTGCCATGTTCATGTTAAAATTCCAAGCGTAAATTCATTCACAGCAAACTACAAGAGGCGCAACTATCGGCGGATGCCGAGGTGAATCAATTTAGCTATTCGTTAGAGCTGCGCACTCCGCTGGAGGAACTTATCGTGCAACAAAACGAAAGAAAATTCGCGGACTTTCCCACTGCTTTCAAACACTCACTTACGCGCTGTGTGCATCTCCATCGCTATATTATATCAATTCTGCAAAAAATGGAACGTTTCTATAATCCCATTTGGTTATTTAAGATTACTGAGGTTACTTTTCTCATGTGCCTGGTGGCATTTGTGTCAACAAAGAGCACCACAGCCAATTCATTGATGCGCATGGTATCATTGGGACAGTATCTACTGTTGGTTCTCTATGAGCTCTTCATCATTTGCTACTTTGCTGAAGTGGTTTATCAGAATAGCCAAAGATGTGGGATTGCTCTGTGTCGCAGTCCTTGGCATCTACATATGCGCCAGCTTCGCAGCGATTATATTATTTTCCTGATCAATTCCCGGCGAACGTTTCAATTGACTGCTGGTAAAATATACACTCTGAATGTTGATCGCTTTAGATCTGTAAGTAATACATGTTGATAAACCATTTTTCCTTCTTATATTATTATCTCGCCGCTTTTCTTACAGACCATCACAACAGCATTTTCGTTCTTGACTCTCCTGCAGAAATTGGACGCGCGTGGATAAACAATGCCCGTTTCGCATTCACATTTTATTTCTTTATATTACAATTTTTAATTATTAAAAAAAAAAATTACATAATAAATTAGTATACATAAACTTTAATGGCAAAGACATTCAAGACATGCCGGTGCCATTAACACAACACCACTGATTTCAATCTAAAAGTAAGTGTTAATATGCCATACTTTTGCGCTGGTTTTTCGTGATCTATGCCGTATAAAGGTATATTTAAAATAATAATAATATATAATTTTGTAGATGTATTTAATTTGTTTATATTCAAAACTACTTTTTCAATCTCAGCTGGCTTCAATTACCACTTCTGCAACTCTCAATATTCCAATAAATAATTTTAAAGAAAACGTACAAAATTAGAATGGTTGTTTAATAAATACGAACTCAAGTGTTTTCTTGTTATGGCTTTAAAACTATAAGCAAAAATCATATACATTTATAAGGTACTTGGGTTTACTCTATCCGATATTTACGTTTCCTTGTCCAACCACTTTCTTCTATTGTGTGTTAACTACATTGAGCAAGAAATATATTTAACAATATTTGTATTTCGTTTTTTTTTTTATGAAAAATCATTCACTTTAAATTTGTGCTTGGCATTCATTCTTAAATATATGTTTCCTTACACAGTATCAAAAGTTGTTGCCGTATTTCAACACTTTAAACAAATGAATTGATTTGTTGTTCCATTACAGCCAAATACTACAGTTGTTTGTTATTTTTTTACAATACATACAAGTTTTTGCAATATTCGCTTATAATTAGTTAATAAACAGTATGTTATATATCCTTTTCTCGAATTTGAGGTTCTAGATTTGTTTTTGATTTCATGAAAAATTTACATTTGTTTATTTGATTTTTAATTGTGAATTTCATGCGCATATTTGAATATTCCTACTCAATACATTTGCGTATTAAATTATGCTTTATAACGACTGTTTAATTTTGTTAACATATATAATTATTATCAAAAAAATATATGTTATTTATAGATATATATATATATATATGATTAATTTTATATTTATAAGCATTTTTCATTAAACTTTTGTGTTTGCTCAGAATTGTATATATTGCAATAGCAATACAACATCAACAACAAGGCGAGCAGACATAAAAACAAAAGAAGGCTATCGGCATTGTGCAAGTGCTTTTGATAAATGCAATACGTTAGCTGTTCTTCTTGCTGTTGTGGCTCTTTGTGCTTTATGTAAAAGCTTTTTGTGCTATTGGTTAACTGTGTGGCGCTGCTGTTGTTGTTGCTGCTAGCCAGTTGTTGTTGCTGTTGTTCACGAAACTTGTTGCTGCTGTTGATGCCTATGTTGACTAGTGTAGAGTTGTTGCATTGCTAGCTCGCAAGCGACATGTGAACGATACTCGTGCTGTTGTCGTGATTGTAGTGCTCCGTATTAACAATGACCTGCACCACATAGCCTTGATGTATGCTGCACTCATCAATGGGCACCTTATCGCCTAGCAGCTTGCCGCTGTAAAACCAACGTTGGCAGCACGCATCGACGCCCTCTACAGCCTGAGTGATAACAAAAACATGATTACATACCGTTATCTATAATGTTACCCATAACTGTGACTCACCTGCAGCTTTTTTTTGCACTGTCCCACCGTATCCTTTGAGTATACTGGCAGTTTAACATCAGTCATAGTGGATGATATGCGCAGCTTAAGAAAGATTTCAGTTCCTCCATCCACGGGCTCTGAGTATTCAGCTGGCGAATCGCGTCCATTCTCCTCCTTTACAATGTTAATGGGATATGACAGGCAATAAATGGGGACCTTGTATTGTGTACCCAGCTCATCGTAACATTCTGTGAGGTAGCTGCAAGAAAGTTGCTCCATATGTAAATTACCAGTGGTCTACAACCCAAATACAATACCAATTGCCTTATGCAAATTAGACAAAACTTTGTTTTACACTCGAAAGTGTCAATGCAATTACAGGTCCAAAATAACACAACGACTGATACAAATAAATAAGTTTAGCTAATATTACGGAACATGTATGGCCACCGTCGTTTTTCAATAAAATTTAGTTAAATCGCGAACTTCATAGTTTGACCGACAGTCAAATATCGATTTTTAATAGCTGGAGTCGAATAGTGCACACCTTTATAGCTTTGTCCATCTACCTCATATAGCTCAAATCTACATGTGGGCAAGAAACACAACTGAAAACAATTTAAATGTGTAAAAGCAAATATTGTGTACAAATAAAAAACAATCCTCTAAATTAATAATATTTGTAATCTGTTTTCAGCTTTAATCTATATAATACATACAATACCAGTGAATTCTTGTTATACTATATTTTAAGCACGTATGTTCATAAATAAAGGACAAAACAAATATACCAATAACACACATGCCGATCTTTAGGCAAGGATAGGGTGTTTATCAAAAAACTATGAAAAACAAAGTATTTTCAATTTAAGCAGATGTTTCAATGAATTTTTCTACTTAGGTTTTTATAAAAATATAAGCGATTTTAAGTGCAGCGAAACTTATTTATTATATTCGCAATATTCAATGGGCTTTTTTGTTACTCCATTCTTTTATTTTTGTTGCTATCACTCCTGTTTTAAATATGACACACACTACGATGTATGTTTCAAACGTAGATAACAATCTACATTAGTTAACAAACTCACATGTATGGCTAAAATAATGGTGTCACCGAAAATAACTAAATTTTATTGATTTTTTTAAGTCACGAAAAAGCGTCAAAGTAATTAACACTCGTCATTAAAGTTATTTGCTAGGAAAGAGTTTGTTTTGTGTAATGAGAGTTCCCAATTAAACTCACCCATTAGGCACGGATACATTAGCGCCATCTAATATGGCTTGGGCCATTTGAAAATCCAGCAATTCGGCTGCATTTGTGGCCGCTCTCAGTGCATCCCAGATCTCTTTGCGCCCGTCGAAAGCTGGAGCCGTATCCCAAAACTCGTCTCGCTTGGAACGCAACTGTCCTTCAGTTAATGGAACGTCCGAACGCCATTTAATAGTCTCATGGCACAGTGGACGATTTTTGCGCGCAGCGCCTCCCAATGCGATGCCTATATGCGACTCACAATAACAAAGAATTACATATCGATAATGGATGCAAATTAATGTGGATGTGGAAAGGCTACTCACCTGCGCTAACTGGACGCGAAGCACTGGCCGAGGAGACACTCATTGTTTCATTGTCGGGATTCATGCGACATACACAGGCTCCCATTTTGGCTGGGCTGTTCTCTTACTCACATTAAAAGTTGTTTGTGGCTGCCGTGTGTGCGTTTGTGTAATTTTATTAATTTTACACGAGCAACAGCCGAACAACGCGACATACAATTTTAACGCAATGTGACCAGAGTGATTTTCAACCGTTCATGACGTTCGACTAAAATACTCACTAAACTGATGGAACGAACTAGAAATCCCTCATTTTGGCTCATCTAGTTCATTTTAATACATACATTTTGTTCTATATCTGCTTTCAGCTTTCAAAATGTACAACTTCGCTAAAAAATTTTGTTATAAGAAAGGCATACGGAGCATATTTGTAACCATGTCTCTACAAAATATTGCGGTTCCTGGGCTGTATCAAGCAGTTTTAAAGGCGAGTGTGGTTCGCACTTGATTTAACAGCTGGTAGTTGTACTAGATTTTATTAACATAGTCATAACAGAGCAATGCGAAATCAATGTGACCTAACTTTTTGTACTTGCCGATTATTAGTTAAAACATGTGCGATAAGAATCGGCAGGTCAAGTGACGAAATGTGACCGTTTTTTTTTTATTAGTCGGTCCATGTTTAAAAATTTAATTTTACGATATGGCCACAGAACGTATGCATATCAGTTATATCATACTACGAAAATATTGCGAATAACGAATTATTTCATAAACAGTTATATATTCTTTTTCCTAAGCTCTGTTTCTTACATACTTTGCGCAAGCGCCTAAAGCTTCCAGGCTCAAACAGCTGGCTTGCCAACTGCATCACACGCTCTTCCCCTACCATTTGGAATGTTTAAGCAAATGCCAAGACTAGACAGACTATGGCAAAGTATAAATGAGAAACTAGTAAAACTTTACTGTGGTTGTTTGACTAGAAGATTCCCTCTGTCCACGGAAGCGTGTGAAAGAAAGAAAGAGAGAAAGAGAGAGAGAGAGAAGATAGGAAGGGAGTCAAGTTGATACAACGGGGAAGAGTAAAATCTGATTAAAATGGTACGCCGAAATATGTGCTTATTGATTGTCTGCACAAATTTATTATACCCTATTATATATTTGAAATTAATACAGGGTAAAAAAAAAAATAACCAGACGACCTCGACAAAGTTGTCGCAAAACCATGTATACAAGTATGTATATGTGCAGCATATAAACATTATTATATAGACATTCTCCATGGGTAAAATATGAGCCCAAAAAATTTTAGCATTAAAAGTGAAAAGAGGAGGGTTGAAGTTTCTTGAGTTCCAATCCACAGAAGTATCCAAATATGTGAAGCTACACTAGCATCAAAGCAAGCCCAGATATAACCAAAGTAAGTACGAGCCAAATGAACAACAACAAAATGATATACAAGCACGCTCATAAAAATTCACTTCCAGCCGTTAACGGCTTCGGCCAAAGAAATAGCAAGCAGAGTCATGCCGAGAGACACAGTTGCGACCACTTCCAATAAGCAAAAACGAAAGACTTCAATTCAGTTTGGCGAAGACAACGAACTCGAAAAGAGCTTTGCGCGGACAAAAGAAAAGACCGAAAGCAAAAATCACGT
Source organism: Drosophila micromelanica (assembly GCA_004143825.1). Taxonomy (NCBI): domain Eukaryota; kingdom Metazoa; phylum Arthropoda; class Insecta; order Diptera; family Drosophilidae; genus Drosophila; species Drosophila micromelanica. The sequence goes on from SCDY01001359.1 coordinate 28,506, forward strand.
CTACGTCTGTGTCTCCCTCTCTAAAACGGTACGTGCGCGCATGCGTATGCGTGTGCATCTGTACGTGTGTATGTCTGTACATATACATATGTAAATACATATATACGTTAGTGTATAACTGGCTTAAAGTTTAATGCAGCAGCAACAACAGAAACAAGACAACACGCGCAACGGCAAAGCAAAAGAAATAACGAATAATTGAAAAGAAATCAAATGATAAAATTTGTATTAAAAAACTTTTAAGCCACGCAGGCGATTCGAGAAATATATATATATTTATGTATGTATATTCATGAATATAATAAAATATACAAGTGTTAATAGTGGTATTGCACCCTGTGGTATTTAAGTGAAAACTAAGAAAATGTGCTCTGAAATTCTTGAAAGCAGCAAATCTTCTTGCCATTCACCTCACCATTACTGCTGCTAGGCCAACACAGTTTCTCTTAGCCATTTTCTGGTTTATCATCGTGCGCAGCGGCATCAAACGGTACATTTAGTATGTGAAAGTTATGCGTCAGACAAATAAAAAGCACAATCTCATTCTCATTTATTCAGTAGTCTTTTTCTGTTTAGCTAAATTTTTTTTTTTCTTTCACTTGTCATTTCATTTCTTAGCTAACGGGTTTTGTGTAAGACTTTGGCAACACTTTTGCTTTTCATAACCTACAGCTTAAATAAAAATATTTTGCGATTTAAATTCCGCACCATTTTACCTTGTATATAAAAACCTGTTAAAAAAAAAAAAAAAAAAGACGCAAGCACACCCTAAAACAAGTTGTTCTATAAATTATAAACCTTAATTAGCAAGCCATTTTCTCGAAATTGAACAGAAAGCTGTTAATTTTGTAGATGGTGTATTAACGGCTGTCATAGGTTGGCACAAATCCCCAAATCGAATTCCTTTTGATCAATACTCAGCTTGCTTAATCTGAGTAAGTCAATTTTTTTATTTTAATGCTGAAATTTACAAGAAACGGTTCGGTTCTTCGATCTTTTCTTGACTCTGCTCAGCAAATATTAAATTGAATTGAATAAAAGAAACTCTTAATAAGCCTTTATAAAAACCCAAAATTGAATGCAAACTTCGAATAAAGTTACGCATTGTGTTAAAACCCAATTTTTGGTTATGAGCAACCTTTATGACTCATGGCTTATATTATAAATGTACTATGTATCTCAGTTAAATGGAGTCAAGGATATCTAGAGTGGGTCCATTATGAGCAATAAACAATTGAATATAACTTCTGTTAAAACTTCTTAATGTATATAACGCAGTGAACGAGCTTACGAACGGTTCAACTTTTGTGAGTCAGAGTAAGCAAGCTTCTTGCATTTATTTACATATACGGATAACGGTATTATTGCGTCAAGCCAAAAGTGTCTGAAACTTGACTCAACGAGCTGGCCAAAAGATATTGGATAACTTTTAAATGATAGCTCTTGCATGGAAATTGAGGTTTATTGAACTGTGAAGTGCATTAAAAACCAAACAAATCGTCCCTTAAAATCCAATATAGATTGTTATACCCTTTATAATGAATTTGCATTATTGCTCTAAATATTATTTATTGAAAGTCCAACCCTAATAGAATACATTTATTGAACTTCCACTGGATTTGCAGTCCATGGTACCGTTCTATGTCAATGCGCTGGCAACATTTATTGCTGTTTTGCGCAGAGCTCTTGTGTCGATTGCCGTTCCCGTATTATAATTGAAACTGGTCGGATAGCAATGCTCACGGTACAATTTGATCTCAGTTGTTGCTGGCCAATAGCTTGGCGTGGCCGGTTTGTTTACGCTCAGTTCGATCAGTTCGTTTTCGTTTCCGTTGTTAAATGTAGCAATCAATTTTAACCAACAACAGTTGCAGCTAGACAGTTGTTGGCATGACGGCAATGCTGTTGTGTCTTGGCTAGGTATCTAGGTATCATAGGTTGTTTTTATTATAACATATTTAAGACTTTCACTTTTTTATGCATACGTATGCGAGCTTTTGTTTTGCGGGGCATATAATTTGTTCACGATATACAGTACCAACACTATATACAGTATATACTTTGCCTGTGGAAATAAATTGAAAACTGTTCAATAGATATTTCTTGATGCTTGGCTAACGCCCACTGCATGTGGAGATATTATAATTTAACAAGTGAGAAGGCTCTAGTCGGGGCCGCCCGACTAGGAGATACCCTGAACCCTGCGATCTGGTTCTATAAACATTTCAGCTCGTTTACACAT
>SCDY01001360.1:0-30737 GCA_004143825.1 Drosophila micromelanica
TTTTTATACTCGTTCACGAAGTGAAAGAGTATATTGGTTTTGTGCAATGTCCGTCTTGCTGTCCGTCTGTCCGTATGAACGCAATTATTTTCGCCGCTAGTAAAGCTAGAGACTTGAAATTTTGGATATATACTCGTGTGTACCCGCGTCAGATAAAGTGTTAAGGATTTTGAACCGATAACAACTAAAATCGCTAATCGATAAAGTCCACAATTTTAAAGCTAGAGCCACCAAACTTGGTGTGTATATAGCGAGATGGCGACCTCCTTAGAAGATTGTTACCTTGATCTCGCCCACTGGAACGCCCCCCGGCGCCTCCGCCATTAAAAATCGGATATGACTATATCTCCCACAGTTTTTGAGCTAGGGTCGCTAAATTTGGGATTTATATTACTGGAAAGCTCCCCCAAACATCTAAGAAAAAAATTTTGGCCACGCCCACTCCCGCCCCCTTAAGCCACGCCAAAAAAATGACCTCCCCTAAAAAATGAGACCTTGATACCCCGGCTACGCCCACTAGAACGCCCCCCAGCGCCCCCGCCCGCCGCAAATGCCTGTATCTCCCACAGTTTTTAAGCTAGAGTTACCAAATTTAGAGGGTAGATAACTGACCACCGCCTTTAAAGATCGGCACAAAATTTCGGCTACAAACCCCCATCCCCACTCACACCCGCACCTCCACCCCCACCTCCACCCACATTCTTAAATATCAAAATTTTTAAAAATAATAATAATAATTAAGAATGTGAACGAGTATAACGCAGTCGGTAACGCCCAATTGCAACGTTCTTACTTGTTTTATTTATATTTGTGCTTATGATATTTGATTAGAGGAGGGAGTTAGGTAAATAATGGCCCACTTTCAAGTTAACAAAAAACATATGATGCAAAGAATAGTTACCCAATCGGGAGTGCCCGCCTGGTCTGTACCCTGTACACAACTTTGTTGCACACAAAAACAATTGCTAAGGAATAAAAATGCACAAATCCACCACTTCAATTGGTTTTATGCTTTGAGCTACGGCAGCTAGCAGCTGAATACAGGGTATCACCTCGTCATACACTTGCGATTAGAACGCGTTTTTTATGAATTATAGTTATGAATTATAGTTTTCAATAAGTTGTTTTATTGGTTTACAATTCCGTCAATCCGTTCAAACACTATTGTCTTTTCGCTATTGAAGTTAGCAAATTACTTAGACTTGGAATATATATTCGTATTTATTCGCATCTCATAAAGAGTACGAATTTTTTGACTACCTCCTCATTGTTACAAAAATCGAAATTTTGCAAATTTCAATGGGAAACTCACAATAAATATTGAGATCGTATTTGACTGTGACATGAGCACTCAGTCAGAGATGTCTGCAACATTGTTGCTTGTTTCTCAAGTTGCATTACCAACTACAACTGTCTTTAAGAATTGAACAGTCGGAGGAATTTGTCTGCGCAACGGTCGTAAAGTCCGTCCCCCGCTGTCCCCCCTCGACTGCCTTGGCTGCAACACATCTACCCTGGTTATCGTCAGGTCAACTCGGTTGGCTGCCGTCCAACAATGTCCGACTGTCTGTGCCATCTGTGTTTTCTCCCGAGAAAAGTGACCACACCTTGAGAGATTATGATTCGCAACTTTATCTGTGCAATCGGTGCAATCATGGTTTAACTAATTTTGAGATAGCTCCCGAGGTACGCAAGGCCAGACGAAAGTTAGACATATAGATATAAATATTCATGTTTATGAAAAATACATTTAATTGCATACTTTTTCTATCATTATAGAATGCGGAATATAACATCGCATCAATTACTGGCGCTTTTATTGCTGGGCAATTGGCTGCTGATGCTGGGACTGGCCGCAGCTGCTGATGGGGGGGATCGATTGGAGGATGCAACAAATGTGCTGCACAAGCGCAGCAAGCGAGGCATCTTTTGGGATTTCCTGCAGAAAATGGTGATAACGAAAAATCTCGTTGTCGATGTAAGTAAATGTGCATTTAAGTGTGTCAATCGAGCTTGGTGACATTCATGAATTGTCTTGCACAGCAATACACAGACACTCGGAACACACTCAACGACATATTCAATACTGTGAATGAACAGTTCAGTGATCCAGCGCCAGCGAAACCAACCAGCCAACCAAGGCCAACAACGGAAAAGCAGGTATTATTTTCAATTTTGGGTATACAAAAAGTCAAATATACCTCATGCCTGAATGTGTAATTTCTTGCTTGGAATTTTCTTATTTCCAATTTTTCTGTTTCACAAATTCATTCAGCCTTTAGTTAATGCTTTTCTTAACGCTTTCTCTGTTGCCTCATTCGCAGCCTTCCAGTGGCGAGGAGGAAAGCAGCAGTACAACAACTACGGAGAGCTACAGCATTTCCCGCTATGAGTTTGGCCGTATTCTGGGTCGAAACTTCCGCGGCATACAACGTCTAACCCAGACCGAGTTCAAAGAGGCCCTCAACGTAATTATAATTTATATATTTGCTTGTTTCTCGCTCTATTGGTCTCACCTCCATGTTCCATCTCCATGTTCTGTGCAGGCTACCAAGTACAATCTGAAGGAATATAAAGCGGAAGCCGACAAACAGTTCGCAAACAGTTTAGCCGTGGAAAACAAGAATAAGCTAAAGAGCCTAAAGGGCTGAGTTCCTAACAAGGAGTGCCTAGTTGTAGTCGCTGTGATAGAGGCTCGAAACACAAATGAACTTACATGAAATGCCTGGGGATTCTAATCCAGACCCTCGATAATCGGTTGCCTTAAGGACTGGCTCACTAAAGACAACCCAACTACCGAGGACTTAAATCTATATTACCTATGTATGTGTTGTACCTGTTTGTTGCTGGACTTATTTATTTCATTGTATCGAATAAATTGTTTTTAAAGGGAATTACCGCCCGACGATTATGCGTCAAATTAAAAAGTTTCCCACCACAATCTATTGATAAAATTCGAAATAACCAAGTGAAAAAGTTGCAGGCGGATGCAACCGAATGAGCGGTACTCTGGAGCAGATATTAATACTAAGCTGCATCTAGTTCGTAAATTGTGGGAAATATAAATATGGCAATCATCAAATTAATGCGTACAATTTAAGAAGCCAATATACTATTTTTACATTTGGAACAGAGTGTGCACGTGAGAGCATTTACTGCAGAAGTGCGAACAACTGTCTTCGAAAAGTTGTATGGAAATATAAAAATTGCTTTTCAAAATAAGTTGGCAGAAACTAAAATAACAGCACCAACTAAACACACAGACAGACACGCTGCGGCTTCTGATTATATGTGTTTGAATGTATATATATTTTTCAATGTACCATATCTGTGTGTATATATATATATATATAGCACATGGGTGGCGGCTGTTTGCTGAAATCGAAGTAAAGTTACAAACAAATTTTAAAAGCAAAGTAACAAAGACAGCCTCGGTGGCAGTCCCAAATGGCAAACGGCAACTCGCATAGTTAGCAGAAACCACTAAAAGTGTCATAATTCGATGCCCAAGAGATGCCTGTCTCGAAAGTACGTTGGCCAAAAACTTTTGCGCCGGTAATGAGTGCCAGGCTGCGACTGCGACTGCGACTGCGACTGTTGCTGCTCCGGCTCCGGCTCCGGCTTCGGCAACGCCTGCGGCTGCCCAACTGTGCGTACAGCAGCCATCCCCTTGCCCCTTGCCCTGGTGCCCCTTTTCTTCTGGTTTCTTGCACAGAGCAATAGCATTGTCACAGGCCGTCAGTTTGGCTCGACTTCGTCCGCTCGCCCGCCGTCTGCAGTCCGCTTGCAAGGTCTGCAAAGTTGCACGGACAGCGCTTCCAACCCGCAGCTCCAGCTGAAAACGCTCGCAGAACTTTAAGCTGCAGCAGCCCTGTGAATGCCCTACAACATTGTTGACATTTAAACCGAGTGCAACGTGAAATCCTTTCAGCTGTGTTCAGGGCACCTTCATATTTGGACAACAGTTTCTGAATTAACTTGGCTAAGCTTAACTAATGTCTACTTTTGTAAACATTATACAACAAATTTCACAAGTTTATTTCCTTGCAAAAAAAAAAAAACACTTTCGGTTGAAGAAAATTGACATTTAGCGACGTGGATTTTCCCCCGCTTATGTACGTCGCAAAAGCACACACACCCATGCAAGTAGCGTAGTAGGGAGTATCCGACTAGAAAACTAGTCAGCTGCCTTACCACACATTCGGCCTTCCATGCAATCAAATTTACTCACAAACAAAAATTATTCTAAATTCTCGCAAAATATTTAAATAGAAGGCAGATTTTGGGTATACAACATACAACTATTTTATGTCTTCTGCAAATTAGCGTAAATTTAGAAAATCGCGGAGGGATCCGGTTGTGTTCTTATCTGAGTTTTTTGCACTTTTTAAAGATTACTGTTTTTTTGTATCTATATTATAAAATTTATCTTCAATCGGTAACAGGGTAACTCTTAGTCCAATCCCCTTTACTGCAGCAATTTGACTATGCTTCGAGTGCGTGTTTTCTGTGACCGAAAAATCCACTTTATTCGAAGTACTCTCAACTATTTGATGAATGTATAAGTTGCTTGTTGGAACGGGTTTGTTTATAAATCGAATTAAAGTTGTTAATAGCAATGATTTGCATACTCCGAACTCATTGAAAATTTGTGAGACAAGGGGTATATTGGTTTTGTGAAAATGTAAGTAACAGACTAAAATTGAAGCAGCTGATGACTCAACGATTCGAGTATACAAAAATCATATCAAATCAAATTTTAACATTTAAATAATTAAATATTGACTGTTGCATATAGACCCCGTAGAGGGTGTTACATAGTCGGGCAGTTTATTTTTTTTTTACTTTAGGATTAATTTGCTGCTGTTTTTATTTCTGTCCCTCTAGCATTTGATACTGTCAACCTTCGATTAATTTTAATCGACACAAGTTGTTTATAATTCAGAATAAAGTTGTTAATGACATAAATTGTTTTTGGCAATTCATTTGCTGTTGTTATTGTGTCCTTGTAGCTTTTGATAGTGTCAGCCTTCAGCTGGTTTTAATCGTCACAAATTGTTCAATATGTACACACACACACACAGACACACAGATACACACAGGTATATATAATTGTACGTGAAGTAATTATAGCAATTAGGGGCAGTTTGCACAATGCTTTTGTTTAGCGTATTATGGAACAATCAAATAGAACAATTTGTTTACATCTAGTATATTGAAAAGTTTGCAATCTCCTCAAATGTGACAGGGCGGAAGAGTTGTCATACCCTGCAGCCACTGAAAGTGTAAAGGGAATGATGGTTTTGTGCAAATGTATGCAACAGACAAAAGAACACATCTCCAACTTCATCTAGGTAGTCCTGGCTGCGACCTGGCCGGAAGTAGAATTTACTAGGATGTAGATATTGGTGGCATATGATTAGGAATTTGTTGGGTCGGGTAACGCTATAACCTTGATAGGCAGATTAATGCCTGGAGAGACAAGTGAGAAAAGCAAGGGTCCAGCTACGCTTCCTTGAGGAGTTCTGCACCCTAAAAGAAACGACCCTCTTTACACCAATGCAAAGTTGGTCAAGAGCCTGAGCAATGCAGGTCATCAAATGTCCTGCGCTTGCAGCCCATCAACCATCATTTTAACGCCGAATCCTTTGGGGATCACCCCACGGGCTTCAGACGTTTTAATTCAACTTATCCAAAATATCTTGTGTAGGCAGCGTGGAAGGAGGGTTCCTTGATGGGTGGATTGGTTGTCGTCTTCTGATGCGACTTCACTTTCATAGGCAATACTCCTCATTCTGTTCTCCACTTATATTTCTCGGCATAATTTCAAATTTCATTTTGCGCATAGTCCTCAGCCAGTCCTGTTAAAGGGGAGGGACTCGTCGGGAATAGATAGATGGTGTTGCTTCTTGAGACCGATAGATTTTGAGAATATTTGAAAGAATATAAAAGCTAATGGAACTTAGCTTAACAGCCGAGTAAAAAATATTAAATTCCATTTAAAAAATATATATTTTTTGAGTCAAAACCAGCTTTATTAAACATGTTGAAATAATTAGGTTAAAACAAGTGAGTACCAGCCTAAACTAACACTCGCTCATCTTTAAGCTTTTACTTTCAATATAACGAACATCATAAAATTAGTAATAAATTAACATTAAGATTGATTTAATCAATTCAAATAGTTACTTATGTTATTAACTGAATTAAACTAATTGTCAAGTGTATTTATTGTGTTATTCATTTAAATGTTACAGCGCCAGAGTACTTGCATATGTAGAGAATCTAATTATTATACACACACACATACATAAGTGAAGTGCATATGTATATTAAATAAGCAGCTACTGTCTGTCTATGTTACATGCTGAAACCCAGTCCCTGAGTCAGGCGGAGACATTGAGAACGCAAATGTCAAATCGCAGCACTTACGAGTGAGCTAAATTAATTCTATATAAAAGCAGAGCGTACTGCAAATGACGCATTCGAACAAAAAGGTTTTTTTTAATGTATACAATGATTACAAAATAGAGGCACTTGCTTAATCTAATAGACGAACTGAATTTTTACGTATTGGCCCGCAAGGAAATTGCATTCTATCAAATTAGCACATTTTTAATTCAATTAATTAAACTAGATTTTGCGCAGCATATTCGACTTTTGACTAGAAACAAAGCATTTCAAAATTACAAAACAACAATACAAACGCACACATTCAAATTACTCCGATTTATTGAGCAACAAAAATATATAAATAACATGATAAGCATGCAAAATAAAAAATAAGGAAAAAAAAAATTATGCAAATATCACATTAGTCCTACAATGGTGTGATTTGCGTTGGATTGAATCCAGCTAAAAGATAAATAAAATGATTTACAATTAAACGAATCTGAATCATATTTTCAAATGCTCACCAATGGGATTAAGGGTTGGCCACGATATTTGGTGGAACAGACGGGGCAATGGGGGCGAGGAGAACGCGCTCTGTGGGCGCATCGTAGGGCACAGCTTGGGGGGGTTTGGGTGTGGAGGCATCATCGGTGAGGCGATGCTTAATTTCATCATATTTCTGGGCAACGGTGCTGCCAAAGTCTTTGGCGCCCTCTCCAATCTTCTCTGCATAAGGCTTGGCCGCTTCGGCAACTCCCCTGGCGCCCTGCTCCACTTTGCAGCCCCAGGTCTTAAAGAAGTTCTTGAAATCGGTGTCCTCCGGATTCTTGACCGTGTCACAGTCAACGGCCTCGGCCTGAGCCCTCAACAGCACCAGACCCAGCAAGCAGCTAAATACTATAGTCTTCATTTTAATGTCTGTCTGTGTGCTTCGCCTGTTCACTTCGAGCTTCCCAATACGACTGAGCGAGCCAACTTTCCGTATGCTCGCACAAAGCTAGTCTCTCCGAAGCTCAGATCAGTGAACCAGACCGGATTCTCAGCGCTTTGGCAGGCAGCTCTCCCTTTGCCCCGCTCCCCAACGCATCTTCAGGCGGCATTAACTAATTAATAGAACCGACAGCTTTTGACATTAACAAAAAAAAGTTGATTTGTTTACTTTTCAATTAACCTGGGGTCCATTTTATATGTACTTTTTCTTGGAATTTATGAAATGGCCAGCGGACTTCCAGTTAACAAATAAAAGTGCTATAGCGACAAGCTATATCTATAAAAACTGAGGGAACCGGGGAAGAGGATTCCTAGAAATTAAATATATTTTTGATATATATAAGAAAACAATATATCGTCTTATAGTCCACTGTTTAAAAAATATCATAACCTCGATATTTATCGATAATATAGAAAAAAGACAAATAATTTGTACTGCTTATGAGGGAATATATTTCAAAGATAAAGTCTTTACCTCTTATACAGTCTGAGACATATTTCATAAATTGGGGTACAAAGCTGATATATATCGATTTAAAATATTTTAAATAATCTGTCCAAGAAAATATGTTTATACCATTTACTGATTAGGGCACTTCTGAACATTTCTAAACATTTCTCACTTTTTTTTTTATTTGCGAGAATGTAAGTTTAACAGAAACTGAAGATTAAAGCTTTCACTGAAGTAGACTTAGAACCTGCAGAGAAACTCATTTGTCTACTTGCGTTGAATTTTCCCTTCAAATACAAAAACCCACGCTTATTTATCATGGAAAGCAAAAAAAAGGTACTGAAAAATAAAAAACCGTTCGCATACAAACCGGTTTTGCTTTTGTCTTCTGGTTAAATGGTCGGCAAAGTTTAACATAGGACTTCAAGTCGTAGGAAATTGGAAATTGGAAGAGTGCAACGCACAACAACTATTCACCGTTTACATTGTGAACAGAGTATACAATATATTTATAAAGTAACGATGGGGCAAACTTAATGTTAACTCAATGTTAATAATCTGTAGTAGTTAACACTAGTTCACGAGGCCAGAATATGTTTTATATAATTTATATTCCTATCTGTATGCACACGTCTATCTCAAAATAGCAAAAAAATACAAAATCTATATATATACATTAGTGTGTTATCATCAACCTTTTTCCCGTTGCCCTCTATATTGCTACACCGATTAGCTATCGGCTCAGACATGAGTTCAACAACAACAAAATTTCCAAAAAAAATTGTTTATTTTAATCATATAAAATGTTGTCTCCAAGATGTGTCTGATATTTCTATACAAATACTCATATTTGAAAAAACAAAAACAATCAATTATTTCCAGCTGCTTGGCAGCCTAGTTTTCACACCAGAATAAAGGAAAAACTAATTAAATATAGGATACATACAAAATGTTTAATTGTCTATAGAAACCCTATAATTGCCTAAATACTGAATACATTTGTATACTTTTGGATGTATGGAAATTACAGTTAAAGTTCCCAATCGGTTAAATAGAAAAGCACTAAATGTGTATATACATATTGATTTGCATGTAAATGTGTTTGTAATCATTTCAATTAAGGGCTTTAATTTCCCAAGTGGCAAAGGTATATACATACATGTATCTTTATATATGTAAGTAGGTATGTGCACATGTGAATAATTATTATTTTTACACACTTGCGGTTGACTATTACATAGAATAAATGTATGTATATATTTTTTATTAAAATTATGCCCTGATTTATAATAGATATGCACAACTTGATTAAACTAGCCCGACAATTGTATGCGTTACCAACATCGAGCTGCTTTAGAATATAGTTTTATATAGGAACAATCATGTTGGTCGGGTTTACTTTAGATATTAACGGTAGTTTAGGGTATTTGTAAGGGTATTTAACATTCGGCACCCCAAAGATAGAAGTTTTCTGTTTTGGTTTTTTAAATGCACATTCACAGGAAAGAGTTTTGTATATACAAAAAAAAAAATAATAATAATAATAATAAAAAATAAAAAAAAATAGAAAACACCAAATTCATATTTGGGTGTGCATTGACCAATGTGTCCACACAATCGGCATATTATAGCGCGTCTGCATATATGAGCAGCTAGGCCAGCAACAGGTGTGAGGTGGGTGGCTAAATTGAGGGCTGACACGGGTCATTTTTATGTGTGTAGAATCTACATACATGTATGTATATACATATGTACATCACGTGCATAGTTCGTATTAAAGTCGAGACTGGTGTCCAGTCAGCGGCACCTTAGTTCAAAGATATCACTTTATTTTTTTTTTCTCTTATATTTTGTGCATCCTTTAAACTAAGCTCATCTTTCCGACGACACCCTGGAAAGGAATACGTGCAATATCCAACAATTAATTAATCTTTTGATAAGGATTTTCTATATTTTCCAAATTTACACACTGTGATCTATCGCTGCTCCTATGTATAACAATACTAAATACACACACACACACACACACATATATATATTTTACTATTAAACTGCTTCATTTACTATTTTATTTAGAGTTCGTGTGTACTGACAATAGTCTGGACTACGTAATTGCGGGCTTGAATGCATTTCGGACACTTTGCTGGACGTTAATGTTTTGTTGTTCTACTTAAATATTGGTAACATGTAATTTTGTATACCTCCGATTCAGGAAATTCTAAATTGGCTAAAACCTATTAAGGGTGCTATAGTCGGGAGCCGAACAACAAATCAATAATATCCAAGCCCAACCACATTAATCCGCTTGCGGTTATTTTGATATTTTAACTTTAATTTTCCATATTTCCCCTTGAAAAAGAGTATATCGGGCTGTTCGGTTCATATAAACACAATAGCTATTCCTTAGATGCATTTTCGATTTTATTTTTTTGAAATTTAGAATTTTTTATTTGTTGCTTTGATTTATATATAAATTGTAATAAACGATTATTTGATAATACAATACTATAATTATTGTTATTGAATATAATTAGCTAGCAATGTAAACAGAGTATTGCGCAGTCGGTTACAGCGTGGCAATCGTTTTGTTTTGACTAATGGAGATTTATTTAATCGCAATTATATAATATTACGTGCTATCACATCTAAGGCTACAAGTACATTGCATCCGCAGTATTCTAAGAATTAGGTAAATAAATATGTTTTCGTTTTGATTTTTCGCTGGTCCGGTTACTTGAGTGGCTCCCCATTGGCGATCTCGTTGTCTGCCTCATTTGGGGCGAGGCCGTCAATTGGCGACGTTGTGGAACGCGTCACTTGCTCCACCTGCTCCACGAGCTCCACAGCTGAAGTCGCAACCGAATCCGAGTCGTTGTTGCCACTGGGCGTGGCTGTTGTTGTTGTCGTTGTTGTTGTTGTTGTGGGGCTGCCACCTGCATCTGCCGAGGGTATTCTATGGGCAGCGGTGCCAAGGAGCGATTCCATAAGGCTGCCAAATCGATGCACAATGCTCAGGCCGACACGCTTAGCGGTCTCTTCCAGACGTTTCGCCTCCGTTTCCAAGTCTTCGATCCAGGGCTTGGCTTTCTCCAAAGTGCACTGCACATTGTGCAGAAACTGATTCACCTCGCTGGGCTTGGGCGTCGACCCACTGACCTCGCCGGACTTGGCGTCCGCCTGTTCATCCCCACCACAGAGGATGGGCGCTGCCCGCAGCTGGCCAATGCATAGGGCCAATGACAGCAGCAGCAGAATTGGCAGCCACGTGTGAGTCATCATCGGATCTGGCTCTTTGTTTCCTTTACAACTACAAAAAATTTTTGATTTTTTATTGGGCTTGGATTGATCCGACGAAGAGGTGGCGTGTTGTGCAACTGAGTGTAACAACCTGACTGAAACTTGTTTGCCTCTGGCAGCAAAGCCAAAAGAAACCACTCGAACAAGCTGAGAGAGCGGCTGCATGGCGATCTCTTTGAGAAAGTTGTCGGGCGACTTAAAGATCAAGAAAATGGCACTCTGCCTGATCGTAGGTCCAATGCACGCATTCTAATTCGGCCACAAGTACTAATTGAATGGCCATCTAAATTTAGGCACTTTCGGCTGGAAATTGTGTCAAGCAAATCCACTTGCCTAGAAATGCACCGAGAAAACAGTAGAATTTTGATCAATTACCCATTTAATGTTCACAATTGTTTTACAGACATAATTCGATATGCTATATATAATCGTGAGATTTAATTCAACTGTGGTCCATTGAGCGACTGAAACTAAATTAACTCCGAGTAATCTCGCAATATCAAAATATGTTTATTATGTTTATGCCCCGAATACATTTAAAATGTATTAAAAAAGCCTATAATAGTTTTGTGCAAATTTATTTTTCTTGTCCGTCTAAAACTACAAAAATGAGCAACCTGAACTTGTCGACTAAGGATTTAAAAATATCGATTAAAATTAATTTAGTCTTTAATCTTCGCGTAAAGCAGACGCGGCTTTGGAATATTCCGGATTTCTGCACCCAAATATAAAAAAAGAACACAAATTGTATACTACAGATTACATTATATACTAAAGATTACACATTCATGAATAAAATTGGGTTTGACATGTTTGTAGGGACAGATTGCAGGATTCAGGGTATCTCCTAGTCGGGAGCCTTTTCACTTGTTTTAGTTAAAATATATATGCAAATTTACTTGTTTCCCTGCGGTATTTAAACACCTCGCTACGAGGTGACAAAAAACGATGTTGGGCTGTCAATGTTTTTAATGAAAATGAAATGTCATGAATAATTGAAAATGCGTGCGTTGTACAATGTTAACGGTCACGTTTCACCTTTAAAAAATGTTCGTTTGTTTCATATATTTAAAAAAAAAGTCTCCTTGTTAATTATAAAATTAATGAAATTAGAATGTTTACTCGATCCACGCCCAAAACTAGATTCTCTATTGATTGGGCGATATAGCTTTAATTATTGTTTTAAAATAGTTCAATTTACTTTTTAGCTTGTTTTATTTACATAGAAAAAAAAATATTTTAAATTAAATAAACACAAAAAAAAAAATAGAAGGTTAAATTGTGGAGCGAGCTGCTTTACTTTCTCAACTTGCTGCAGTTGCCCAAGGCGTCCAGGATGTGCCCGTGTCCGCACTGATGCTCGCCCTTGAGCAGATCCGGGTTGACGATCTCGACGTTGGCGAGGAAGCCGCGATCTTTGCTTAGTTCCTCACCGGAGTCTTTGACCAGCTTGTCGCGAAAATCATCGAAGCGATCTCGAATATCGGAGCCCAAGTCCTTGGCGCGCTCGCCCAGCTTCTTGGCGCCCTCCTTGATGTCGCTGCCCAGATCCTTGGCCTTCTCGCCGAGCTTCTTGGCACTGTTCTTTATCTGGCATCCGACATTCTTGAGGAAATCGCTCACCTCGTGCTCCGAACTGCTGCTACTGCCCGTCATCTCCGATATCTTATCGCCCACCTCGGAGAGCACCTCGGGCACCGTCTCCTCGCAGTCGAGCAGCCCCGCCCGGCTGCAGGAGACGCCCAGCATCAGCAGCACGGCCAGCACCAGAACTCCATGTATATTGTGCCGCATATTGGTGTAGAATGATGAATTCCTATGGCGCCCGGAAAGTGAAAGGCTTTCCAAACTGAATCTGAACGTTTACTTTGCTTGACTGGCGTCGGCCGAGGACTGGGCAAGCATTTTATGCGCTCCCTGGGCAACATCACAAGCTACAGCAGCAACAACAACAACAACAACAACAGCAACAATAATAACAACAACGATGATCGTATAACAACGTAAAATTGTCGCATTTTTTTGTGTTGTGTTGTTTGTTTGTTTGTTGATTTGATGCCTTCGCCTTTCCGCTTAATTCAATTTATCGAGTGACACCAAGTTGAGTCAACACTGAAAAAAGCGATGCCGTCGTTTGCTCGCTTTTCTTGATTTATAAGTACAAATTCAATTACGGCTATTCCAAAACAACAACAACAACAATTGGCTCTTGCCAATTGCCTGTTGATTTCAAGCTGTGCATTTTTCGCGACTCTCAAGTATCAAAATATGCATAGACATATGTATATAAACATGTATATGTAAATATATATAGACTATTGTTTCTAGTGCGAGTCAAGGCGATAAACGATGTCTGATAAGGCGATGCTATTCAACTATTAAGATCATCTCAAATGTGCGTATAATATACATTACGTGCTCAAATACATACACATACATATGTATGCATGTATGTATGTGGATACATCAATGCCATACATATTTTCCGTGTGTAATACGTAAATTGTTTTGAGCCTCACTCAATTGCGTTTTTTGTTTACTGTAGATTTATAAAGATTAAGCAAATAAAATATTTCCAACCTCATTCAGCATCAATCAACTGTGATTGAAAGAGGGTGAATCAGACCATTAATATTTGTAATCTATCCTTTGAATACATTATATATATATATATATATATGATATTCCCCTTCATATTGATAGGTAATTTAAGCTTATTAGAGTTTATCGATCTCGATCAAGCCGGAAATTGCTCGAGTTTTAGCTTAATTGAGATCGAGCTCGAGCAGGAAACCAATCAAATGTCAAATTGCAAAATAAAAATGCTGTTCAATCGGCATTGCCATTTGTTGAGTATTTCCAACAGTTTTATTCAGTTAAATCGATTCCTCCGATGCTGCCGCCATTATTGAGGTAATCTTCCGCATCCGGCTCCTTCTCAGTATCCGTGTCGCCGTCAGCGTACTCGTTGTTTTCGTCCACAATTTTATCTGTGTCGTCATAGTTCTCCTCCACCTCACCCGATTCCTCCGTTTGGGTTGTCAACTCCGGCAGGAAGGGCAAATCTGTGGTGGTTGTCTCTGGTCTGGTTGTAGTTTCTACAGCCGATGTGGCTTCTGTAGTAGTTGTTGTTGTGGTTGTTGTTGTTGTCGTGGAGGAGCTACTGCTGCTTGGTTTGGTTTGGTAGATGGGCTTGCCATTTAATCTGGCGCCTGCAATGCCAATTAAACGAAAGAAGCGAATTGATCAAGGGCCCTAGATTCAATCTCCTTTACACTTACACTCGGGCATTGGGTTAAAGTCGCATAAGATGCGCAGATCCATATCCGAGTTGGTCAGCTTTCTGACGTTCTTCGGTCGCGGCGTTGTCCGACGAAAGTAATACACTTGACGCACTTCGTAAACATCGAGTTCAGGATTCTTTGGATCGGGGCGGCGACGGA
Organism: Drosophila micromelanica; assembly: GCA_004143825.1. Classification (NCBI taxonomy): domain Eukaryota; kingdom Metazoa; phylum Arthropoda; class Insecta; order Diptera; family Drosophilidae; genus Drosophila; species Drosophila micromelanica. The sequence continues at coordinate 14,575 of SCDY01001360.1, forward strand.
TGAATTGCTTGTAATGGACCGGATTAACGGGAGTGCCGGGCTCAATGGGCGCCGCCTCCAGCAAGGCGCCGCAGCAACAGACCAGCACGGCCAGACCCCAAATGTTCACCTGTTTCCGCATCGCTTCAGTGTGCTCGATGCCAAAGACTGATTTGAGAGTTCCTGGTCGCCCATCAAGCAACCTAGCACTTATCCCGCTCTGCCGAGCACTATGCCCGAGGCCCGATAACCCAATGACCCACGCTCGTCGGCTGACGGACAGAGGAGAGCGAAGACACGGCATACTTTCGGGCTGCACCTGATAATGCTGCCACGAGCCCCTCTATTAGAAGTATTCGAGATTGCACATAGTTAATAATAAGTACTTGACTAAAGTTAACTGTTCATGTATAAAGCAATATATATATATTTCTTGTATCACATTGCATGGCTTAACATATTTTAAATAAATAATAATTAAATTCAATTTAATAATTATATTCAAGATAACAATTTAAAAAGCCAAACAACATATTGATTTTTAATTAATTGTTAATTGTATTATTGCACTTGACCTAATACCAAATTGAAACATGGCCTTTGTTTTTTTAATCATTTGAATTTGAGTTGATTATTTTTTATAGTTCATTTAACATTTTTTTTATGAATTTCATACAAGCATATGAACATTTGATGTAACTTACATAAGCACGCACGCTCATACATAAATGTATTTGCGTACATACCGAGGACGTGAGAAGTCAGTATATTTTGCATGTGTATCTTTAATGCGTTTCCATATTAGGCCGGTGCCTATTCTACGGCATCTACGTTCATCTGTCTGCTGTAGCTTGTAACACTCGTGTGGCATGCCCCGGCACACAGTGAGAACGACAGCTTAAACGAGGTTTTCACTGTACACGTCCGTGCACAGCACATTTTTTCACGTTCCATTCAAGTGGAAAATACATTGCGCCAAGTCGTTTGCACGCTTTTCCTCATAAGCGTATTACACGTGCAAACATAAGACATATTTACATATTTGGCTAAAAAAAAATAAGAGAGAGAAATATACTTCTTTTGGGTATTTTTAAAGTCGAATCTGCTCATTAATTAATTTTGTTCTCCAGAGCTGCCTGACATTTTTAATGAGAGCAGTTATTATCTTGGTAGAAACTATGTGTTTAAATAAAAATTCAAATATTTTGCCATTTTGTGCAAAGTTTTCCACATTCTACGCTTAAGCATAAGTTTGTATCCAAAGCTCGAAAAAAAGTAGTTTCTTCTGTGAATAAAAACTTAAATAGTTTTTTTACACTTACTAAATTTAATAGAAAACAAATATACTTATGTAATATGCGTGTTTTAGACACGTACATTAATCGAGCGTGGACCTGGTTTAATTTAGACAATAAGCTCAATGATTTAAAATGCTGTGTAATTAACCTTGCTTTACAGCATAACCTGACAAATTTGGAATGGGTACAGGGTAACTTATAGCTTATAGTTTATAGTTTATCGTTTTTTTTTTTGTTTTTTTTGTGATGTCGTCTTTGTACATTTACATTAACCCAAGACAATATAAACCCTAACTAAATGCTTATATTGTCTTTGAAACATTATCATATTAACTTTTATAGATAGTTGAAAGCGTAAAACTCTCAAAAGTAGATATCAAATAAAATAAGTGATAATACACTGATCCTGGTCAATATCAACAGCTATATATGTATATCGATCTTTTGAGCATATCTTGGAGATTATTTTTAGTTCTGGAAAAACAAAATTCAGTGCATTTTTGATAAAGTCGTGTTGTGTAGTTTAATGTCCACTTTCGATAGTTCGTGTTACGTCTGTGTATCCAAAATGTGGTTCATCCCATCTCTGTGAATACGAGTACAAAGTTCAACGACTGCTCAATACTCTGTTCAGAGTGTAATGAAAGTCAAACTGATACTTTGAATATTTTGGATAGGAATAACTTTTGTATAACTGATTATCAGTAACTTAAAGTAATCAGCGTCAATATAACTTATATATATCTTATATATGTATATATCGGAGCTGAGAAAAAAAAAGCAAAACATTCTTTACTTAAACGGTGAACAGAGAGCAACAGTTTTCTCATTTGTTGTGTGGGCATAATAAAATTAAAAATAATCGAACCGAGCATGTTGCAGTCGGGTGACACAGACTGTGCAATACTCTGTTAACAGTGCATAAAATTGGTGAAAATATACATTGATGATTGTAAGGTAAATAGCTGAGCAGGACTGTGAAGCGGTGACTTCATCTTTGCCAGGTAAAAAAAAATAACAGAACCAATATACCCCATTCACGCTGTGAACTGTTTATTAAAAGATGTTCGTGGCAAACAGCAAACAGCTGCTTTCTTCATTGTGAGAGAGCGTGAAAAAAGCAAAGTCGCAGCCACATCAAGTTTAAGTCCCCCAACCACAGCCCGCTCCACCCACAGCTCGGACAAGGTGGACACGGCGGACAGTGGACAGCGGACACGGCATTAATGCTGCGTGAGATTCTCTGGCCCGATCGCGAAAACAGCGCCCAAAAAACAGTTGGGGACGGCCCTCGTTGGCGGACGGACGCGCACCAGCAAACTGCGCGCAGCTGATCGAGCGCACAGAAACGAAAGAGTCGGCAACACAAAGTGAGAGCGGGAGAGCACTACAGAGGAAGAGAAAGAGAGCGAGAGAGAGAGAGAGAGAGGCGTGAGTGTATGTCAGAGCAAGAGGGTGGCATTCATATCGGAACGCTAAAAATATATCTGCACAAATTGAATCGAACCGATTTGGCTTTAATGTTGTCATTGTTAGATTAGTGTTAGTGCTGTTGTTGTTGTTGTTGTTGCTGCTTTGGTTAAATGTGGCACAGTGGCGCACTTTAATGTCACGGGAGCGCCAGGAAAAGCCCACTAAAAATAAACGCCCAGACTAAAAGCACGAAAAGGGCCCAAAGAAAAAAAAAACGCGAAACAAAAACAAAAACGTGTGTGTGTGTGTGGCAAACAAACAGCTTTTTATTGTATACATATAAATTGTGCACACATACATAATGTGAAAGCATTGGTGAACACACATCCATACACATTTTTCTGTGCTGGCAGCATATTTGAGATAAACAATTAATTGGCAGCTGGCCAGGACGCAGGGTGACCCGAACAAAAAAAAGCGAACAGAAACAGAGCACAAACAGAAGAAGAAAGTACCGTTTTGGGGACACGACGTCGTCATTCGACGGACAGCAAACAGGTGGAAGCATCGGCCGCCACATTGTCCCATGAGCAGCTGAGTCAGCCAAGAGCAATGTCAAAGCAGCGGCACCAGTCCAAGCATCAGCATCAGCATCAGCATCAGCATCGACATCAGCATCGACATCTGCCGCAGCACTCGGAGTCGACCTCCGATCGCGACTTCTTCGAGGGGGAGGAGGAGCAGGAGGCTGATCAGCAGCAACAATACGATCCGCTGGCCAATTTGCTGAGCCTCAAGCTGCGCAAACCCAACCACTGGAACTGGGAGCTGAGCACCTCGCGCAGCTGCAGCAACATTGCCCTGCCCCGGATCCTGCTGTACGATCACACGGGCGCACTCCTACTGGACGCCGATGGCAGCAGCGAGCAGACGTATCGGCCAATCGGATCAGAGGCGGATGGGCGGAGGAAGCGTGCGGCGACGGCCAATCTCGAGCAGAGTTTGCAGCGGGCGCGATTGCCCGGCGAGTTTGATGGTCTGCGCATTGGCGAGGCGACAGCCAGCCCCCCGGACACGCCCACCAGACAACAGAAGTTGGCCGGCAGCTGCATCGAGTTCAGCACCCACGAGCTGCCCGACTGGCAGCCCCACGGAACGGACAGTTCACGGCGTTCGAGTTCGCTGCGCGGCGTGCGCTTCGATGTCCAGGATCAGGATCAAGATCGGGATCGGGATCGGGATCGGGATCAGCGGCTGGAACGCACGGAGCCGGTGTACCCGACGCCGCCATCGACCTCGACGCTGACGACCACCGCGAACTCATCGTCCTCGGGTCCGCGTGAGAAGCGACGCTATCGACGCTCGCACAGCCAAGGCCAGCGCTCGATTCTGGAGCGGCTGAGCATGTCGCGCGGACGCCACTCCTCGCCGGAGTACGTCCAGGAGCAGGTGGTGGAGCACGGGCCGCGCTACTTTCTGCGCAGCAGCAAAGCTGGCACACTCGTCATCAAGGACGAGAGTATTAATCGAGTGCGGCAGCGCCGCCGTCGGCCCAGGCATTCCTCCAGCGAGAACGTGCTGGCGCAGCAGGAGCAGCCGCCGGAGCGAAGCCCCGCGAACAGCGTCGTGCTGGCCACGACCCAAGCAACCAGGCGCCACCAGCAGCAGCTGCGCAGTCGCGAGTTGGCGTTGCTGCCATCTTCGGACGAGGACGAGCCTGCGGCCCGGGAGCGAAGGCAATCGGCAAGACAGTCGCGATGCCGCCGCAGCGAACGAGCTGCTGCCGGCAAGGATGCGGCATGGATGTGCCAAGGTGCCCCAGGTGAGCGCACAAGCAAATGTCCACTCGTCCACTTGTTTAATCGTCAATTGCATTTCTCTTACAGAGCTTATCACGGTCGATCCCGGCAATTGTGTGTATCGAGCAAAGCCGTGCGCTACGCGACGATGACGTCATATACATATATATATATATATATTTATACATATATATGTATATACAGACATCGCAACATACAACTACATATGTCGTTTGTTGTTATTCAATTGAATATACCACAAAAACAAATATATATTTATACATATATATATATATATTGAAAACTACCTGAATAAACAACAAAGACGAGATGCGAGATGCAAATTAAAAGTCTAGAGTGGCAAAAAAAAAATGTGTCCATTCTGGCATTTTACTCAACTCATTCCTCCAAATGGCTATCCATCATCAGAATCATTTGTGGGAGTGGCAAACAGCTGCTGGAGGCTACAAGAAAGAATCCGTTGGTCTCAAAGAACCTTAGTGAATTGTATTATGGTTACAGACTTGAATAAAATGTGATTGTTTGTTTATTATGTGCACTCATTTTTGCTCTTTTAGTTTTAGCCTATAGCATTATAAATTCGTGGTAAGACAAAAAAAAATAGTGTGATGTTCTTATTGCCACCAGTGTTGGGCACAATATATATAGAATATATGTATATAGTAGTTCGATGTTTTTGTGGTTATGCGACTTGAGTTTGGTCAGCATATATACCCAAAAACAAAAATTATTACATGCATATAGTATATAGCCCGATCCAGCCGATTCCTGCAAGACGAAACTTATAGATTAGCTGGCAAAGAAACTTTTTATAGCAACCTTAAAATTCGTATGCAACAATTTTATTATTTATTTTTTATTTATTTTTATCATTATTCTTATTCTTATTATTTTTCTTTTTATTATTATTATTAATATTATTTTCATTTATTTTTTTACACAAATAGTGTATTTTTCACTGACCTCAGTAATTACGACGAACATAGCCTCGCTCTATGTTCCTAATATATCAGCGAAATAATATTAATATCGGACCACTGTAGCTATCTTAAAAACGACATATAAGTACTTTACACATATCTTTTATGAGTCCAACAAAAAGTATTTCATTTTTTATTGTATTTTTTTCTTTTCTTAAATAATATTTTATTTATTAGAAACACGAATAATTTTATCCAATATTGGAAATTTCAGATAGTCTAGATTTTTTTGAAATTTTATTTAATTTTATTATTTGGAAGAAATTAATTTGCGTTCGCCTAATAGTATGCAACAGAATTGGCGTATTCAATTGCACAGTATCAGAGCAAAAGGTGGACTTTTAATCGAAGTGAGTAAAGAAAAAGTCGTCTTTATTATAAACAGACTGATAAGAAAGTGGGAGAAGGAGAGGGCGAGGGAGGCGCACAGATTAAGCGTGCAAGCAGCGGCGCCCGAGTCGAATCTAGAATGCTAAACGTTGGTCAAACGGCAAAGTGATAACTTGTTATGCGGTAAAGATGATCTTGCGTTCCGGACTTGGTCGGGGAATTTTCTGGTGCGTGCTGTTTGCGGGCTTGCTGACGCTGTCCCTTCCGGAAAAGAGCACCGCACGCGTCATTTACTACAATGAGCTGAACAGCAACCAGAGCTTAGAGGGTTACAACAAGACCAGCACCATGGATAACATTGGCAAGGGAATGCTTTTCGAGGGGCGACGCCTCCATTGTAGGCCTGGCTATATGTACGATCATCACCGTCGCTGTCGCCGGGTGAGTGACAAGCTGAATGGAAGACATTGGGTGTGAATGTTGAATGAATTGATTCGCATTGTTTTGCAGATTGTGTAGCAACCTTTGGACTCTGGCGCTCGTTCCCTTATCGTTGTTGTATCCAGAACTCATTAATGTATATATTTATAAATAATACGTCACAAGTCAGAAAGACCCAAGCGATGTTTGTCATGATGAAATTATAAGAAATTTTCGCAAATACTCCATAGATACCGATGCAGATACGGTTACAGATACAAAATACATGTCAACAGAATACACAATTAATTTAGATAAAGACACCCTCGAGCTCTGACTCAGCCATCTATTTTAAAATCGATTTGAACTGCTGTTGCCTTGGTCACATTTTTCAAAAGAACGGGGACCTTGTGCCACGCCAATTGGTCCGTGACGTATTTGGGGGCTTTCTGGGAAAGCCATGAGACACGAGACAGCTGATTACTTATTTTTCGGGCTTGGCCCGATCCATTCATAATGCTATCTGAGTGTTAAAAAAATATGCCGCATAGCTTATCAGAAAGACCACAGTCCATTGTAAATGTAATGTTATGATTATTTGCAATTATCAACAACTTATACATATATATGTTTTTTCTGCAAACAAAAACTATTTTAAATTATTCAGTTAAAAGAAACAGAGATTTGTTCTTCTGAGATATTTAATTAATTTAAATAAACTATAAAAATAATAAAATAGAAGATGTTTCCTTACTAATACTAGTTAATAAACTATAATAATTCAATAATAGTGGTAGTATAAATCATTGCCAACTCTGGTCAAGGTATAAGCATAACAAGTAACAGTCGGAAGTGCCTGACTAGACGATACACTGTACTAAGTTCGATGCCCTAGCGTTAGAATTCAGCTATTATAAAATATAAAAACTTAAGCTTTTAAATGTACCTCTAAAAGTTGGCTTTGTTGTACATATTACGGGAAATGGAGATATTTTTGATCAGTGTGTATTATTCGAAAAACTACATTAAAAATGTGGACGATATTGACATTGACCAATAATATATTGTTACCATTTGTTCCTATATAGTTTTATTAGTTTAACTGCAATATAAGTTTTTTTTTATATTTAATTAGATGTCTGAATAGCCACAATTTTTTTATGATATTCTGAAAATGTATTTTAAAGTATTTAAAATGTTTTATTTTTCTACTGCGAGTCCTTGTAAATTAATAAGATTTTTTTAAGTAGTGTGCTAATATTCTGTGGGCATCGATATTTAAATAAATGTTGTGGGCTAATCACATTTTAAGCTCTTTTATTATCATTTGTGATATGAACATTTCGCCCATTGATCGTGTCAAGTATTTGTTGTGCTGCCCGTAGAACATGGAGGGGTTAATTTGGGCTAAGTAAGGCGGGCAGGCAAACCAAAGCAAGACATTCAATTACAAAGATTGCGGGTGACATAGTGAAGCGGCCTAGATAAGATTCGCAAATACAGGGTGTTGCGCAGACCAATGGGAGGAGGGCAGCTGTGTGCGCAGTGGGAACCGCTGGTGCAGCCTGTATAGTTTATCAATTCGAAGACGTCGCCAATGCTCGACTGTCAGATACAGGCCACTTTTTACCTAAGAACTGCTTGCCCAAATCGTATATAATCAGTTAAATGACGGCCGTTGAGCGTATAAGGTAGTTTCCAGTAGGACAACCTAAAGACCTGAGCTCAAAGCGCGATTACACAATTTCATATTGCCACGAAACGAATCGACATCGTGCATACACACACACACACACACATACACGAAGAGAACGTGATCATGATGCTGCAACGGATACATCAGTTACTTTTATACGCGCTGTGCATGCTAGCTTTGGTTGTGTTCTGTGCTCCGGCACCGAGTGAATCGCGACGTGTGATCTTCTTGGCGCCACCCGGCATTGCCCGCGGCCAGATTCTGGCCACGCATGGCCTGGAGAAGCCCTGCCAGAAGTGCCACATGAGGGATCATCGCGGCAACTGCCGTCGCATCATTTCGTACAGTTCAGGTTCGTATTTAACACCCGGGCTATTGAAAGTTCATTTTGATTACAGATGCACTTTTGATTTTCCCTTTGCAGATGGCGTTAGTTGCTGAGCATATATTCCTACCGTGGTTATCAACTGAATCTCCAATTCTCTCAGAAACACAAAACAAAGCGCGTCATTTGTATTTATTTGTTTTAAGTGCACTATTTATTACATTACTTTCACACGTCTATATACCCTGTACCCGTTGAAACAAAGTATATTGATGCAAATGGCAGAATCCAAGACATATTTAACTCTATATATATTCATGTTCAGCATTAAAAAGGCGAGTCAATTTTGCCACGTCAAGCTGACTGAATATTTTAATTTTGGAGCACCAGTTTTTCCTCGAAATCGATAAATGTCAGTGTAAAATCCCAATTTTAATTGATCATTATTAAAATATTCATTTTTCAACAACAACAACAGGATATGTTTAATGAAATGATCGTAATGTTGAATCAAAAAGAAGAAATTTTACATTGTGCCGTTTTTATTGTGTGCATATTTATTAAATTGTTTTATAGTTTATAGATGGGTACAGGATATCTCCAAGTCGGCAACTTTCGACTAGACTACTTTTAAGAATTTTTTTTCTTCTGATAATAAACTTTAATGGAATTCTGCAAGTAATATAATAATATTTCGTTTGAATTTTGTATACTCATTTGTAAAAGTTAATTCTGTTGTAGCCAACGAAGGGCGTCGATAACAATCAAATTTTCGCCTACAAACAAAACCTAGAACACAATTAATGAGGTATTATGGAAAAAATTTAAAACGTTTATGAATAATGAAAATAATGATAAAATAAAGTCAAAAATTGACGGCGCTATAGCTAGTTTCTAAAGAAAGCATCTACGTAAAATCAAGGTATCAAAAAAAGTTTTGTTTTATGTTTTTAACTAAGAAGCATAAAGAATTATATTCGCTGTAACCTATTGTAAAACAACAGAATTTAAAACATATAAAAAAGTTTGTCCTGACTTGAGGTCTAAATTAGTACTCAAAAAAATGTCAAAATCGTGACATTAGGATTTTTGAGCAATGTGGGCTCTTCAAAATTCATTAAACTTTGATATGTTTGTTTATTTAATTTCTATTCACCAACATAAACAATATGTTAAACGTGCGTTTGTTTATCTGAACTGTGGTTTTATAAAACTTAGATAATTTCTTAAATAAAAATAGCTCAGGTAATAAAGATATAAATGCTTAAAATTGCTATTTTTAATAAATTTTGGGTGTGATCAGTGCTATGATACTCGTTCAAAGCGAAAAGAGTATATCGGGTTTGTGCAATGTAAATGGAAGCTATAAACTTTGGATATATACTGGTGTAACGATTTTTTTGATCACAACAATTTATATCTTCGACAGTTTTAAAACTAATGTCACCAAATTTGCAGGCAGTTGCAACTCTCTAAAGTTCGAGAAAAAATTTAATTCCGGAGCAGGCAGCAGTTTCAAATACTTTTCTTAGAAGTTACAATAAATTTGGAGATAATTTTTGACACTGTGTGCGAGTATTCTGGAATCGCTTACACCCGACTGCAAAGTTTTTAATTGTTTTTGTGCAAATTAGAAAATAAATAAAAAAAAAATCAAAAACACACCCATGCTTTGTATATCTTGATACCAGAGTGAACTTCTGTATGATAAACGACAGGCGATCGATATCTACGATAAAACGAAACGTCATAGGACAGGCAATTAGAAAGTGAAATAGGCCGAAGTAAGTACATTTGGAAACATGAAGATTCACACGTACTAAACTTATCTTTTGGTGCGTGCTGCAGATTACCCTACAAGCACAGAAAAAACAATGCGAATTTGTATACTCGGTTATAAAGTGAAATGAATCAAGTGAGAAAGTTGCAGTTGGGTGTAGCTGACATCACAATACTCTAATATACACTATACTAAAAGCCGCCAAAAGCGTTTTAATAATTATTGTAGTCTCAAAGCAGTTTCAGTTCACCGGAATTTTGGAAAATTGTTGACTTTTGTAATTTATAAAACTAAGGTTATATATATTCGAATTGTCGGGTCACTATGTTCAAATTGTGCAATAAGTTTTCGTAGAGTACAAACGAGGTATCAAAATTAAGTCAAGACCAGTTAAAAGCAGTACAAAATATGTCCATGATATACGTTTTCCTCATTGAAAAAATTGTTGGATTAATTCAAATTTCAATATTTAAAAAAAAATGTAAGCTTGACATTAGTTAAACACTCATATTCAATTCATTCCCTAATTGCATTTTTAAATTACATCTGAATTATCTTTAGCCTGTGGATTTACGTTATCACGGAATAGGAAACAAACTTGTTGCACACGCTGTAAAGCTTTTACTATTTTGTTGGTAGAAAATTGCAGCATAGTTTCAGGCGCTGCATAGAATAACGGCAATGCCAGCACGTTTGTATACATATACGTTTGTATGGAGCAGGAAGTTAGCGTCACAGATTAGACACGGGGCTGACCCATCGTAATGAGGATGATGACGACGCTACTGCGACGACTTGCGGCCGCGACACATTGTCGTGGAATTCGTAGAGTGAATTCCCGAGCGCTTTCGTCACGAAGCGCGTTCTGGGCTGATTCGCTCACTGGCATTGGCAAGCTATCAAAATAGAATAAATACCTTTCTGGCTGAGGGCAATAACAGACCGGGGGTGAAAAATGTGGCTCGCGGCGAGGAGCTAACAGCGACTTAATCGCTTATGTCTTATCTTATCTCCGACTGGACCGCGTATGCAGCAGTGGAAAGCACTTATCTTATCTGACATACCCGTATTATATATTCAATATATATCGACAACGTCGACGACTACGGCAACAACATTGCTGTTTGCGCGCAGTTATAATATAAAACTGGTGCGAACACAGACACGATTTGAGCCTATTCAACGCGTGCCATCGTATATATTTAAATAGAAATAAATAAAAATAAATCCTGCAACATGCAAGTGCAACGTTTATTGCTCGCAATTGGATGCATTTTGGCCCTGCTGCTGACACAGTGCACCCAATTAACGGAGGCGCGTCGCCTAATCTTCTACAGTCCGCACAGCAAAACCCTAACCGGCCAATTGCTCGTCTCCCAGCGTGTGAAGCGACCGTGTCCGGCGGGCAAAATGCGGGATCATCGGGATCGCTGTCGTCGCGCTGTCATCTTTGTGCGCAACAAGTGAGGACAGGGCCAAGGATGTGTCCCATTTCCAGCGAAGCGATGTGTGCTTTTTTCCGATAGTTGTAAACGCTAGCTTAGTAGTGTTTAGTATTTATTAATATTTGTAATTTATTTTTTTTATAATTATGTAAGTTGTAAGCTAAGTTAGCTAAGTTTTTGCATGTGAACAAATAAAAGTATTTTATATGTTATCTAAACAAGAATTCGAAGGCCACGCATTATAAATTTATAGAACTGTCATAGTAATTTATAGTGCAAACAAAGTTCTGAAGTTAATTTTGCTCGTGCAGCAAACACAAGACTTCAATGCAACTTATTGTTTTATCATCGCACAAATTGTCATAATATCTCCAGTTCTGTAAGCAACGCAGAATATACCGCTAAATAGAATGTGAGTAGCGTTAAAAAAGAGTTAATATATACGACTTATAACTTAATATAGAATATATTAATGGTGTTCTATTTAAAATAGAATAAAGACAGATAAAAGGGTATCCGGACCCTGTTTGCTGCCTTGACAAATAAAAAATAAATAAATATATATAAAACTTGGTAAGTAAATATACTTTTTTTACATTTGAAAAATCTTTTTAAATTTGCTTTATCGTATATAATAACGAATGCTTATAGATATCACTGATTGGAATGTGTGGAGTATATAAAATAATTAGTTTTTATTTAGTCAGAGTCAAGAGGAAGACAGATTAGAGCAGTGGGAATAGCCCGTCTACGAGGTGGGAGGGAAATACCCTTGTATTGATAGCAAATAAATCATGCCAGGCCGGTCCAAATCAATTATAACTCATGACCTGAGATTCAAATTCTCAACGAACCCAACATATTAGATATATCTATCTATACTCATAGGTATTACTCAACTGAAATACATTTTTTTTAATTATAAACAACCGCAATAAATTCTAACAACAGTTGGCACATGCATGTCCAATAATTCTTATCTGATCTTGATCTTGATTTGTTGCAATAGATTATTTAAGTGTCATACTTCTACTGTTTATGGCTTGAACGTATTGAAATTGGGTTAAATGTAATTAAGGAAAACACATTTAATCAGGTTTGGTTTGTAAAATACCTAAAATAATAACTGTAAGCCCGTATATTCCATGACGTCAGCGATGGAGATTGCGGCAATCAATCACTAAATGACGTCAGTTCTGTGATTAGCTAAAGGTGTAGTAAAGGTAGTCCCAGCACCGTCGCTGTTGTTGCGTATGGTCTGTTCAATCCAGTCCATGTAGCTGCTGACTCTTGTGTAAACGCCGGGAAAATCAGTCTTGCCGCAATGTTCCTTGCCGTATGACACAATGCCGGCCAAGTAGACAAACCGATCCCTTTGGGGCGTGTACGCCTCGACGGTGAGCGGACCGCCCGAGTCGCCAAGGCAGGTGTCGGTGTTCATGCCGCCAGAGGCACACAGTTGACCCTCAGTCAGGTAATAGTTGTGCTGGCTAAATATCTGCTCGCATCGCTCCTGCGGCTGAACGTAAAGCACCGCCTTCTGCTTGATGTTGCTCAGCTCGCTTCTGTGGCCGGTGTGGCCCCAGCCGGAGACGTCGACAGCGCTGCCCACCAGCTGATCGGCGGCGGCACCTCGCGCCGGCGGCAAGCAGACGGGCTCCACGTGCGGCAGCTGGTGCCAATCGACGGGCTCTGCGAGCCGCAAGAGTGCAATGTCATGGGTCAGGTTGCCCCTATCAAACAGGGGATGCACTATCTGCCGATCGATGCTGGCCTGGATGTATGACGGGGCGCACTCCTGCTTGCCGTTCCAGTGGGTGATGCAGTCGGGATTGCTCGTCTTGTTCCATTCGCCCAGCCGGACGCCGGTCAATGTGCGACCTCTGCCCACAAAATCGGCGTGGACGCAATGGGCCGCCGTCAGCAGCCAGCGTTGGGCAATGAACGAGGCCCCGCAGACGTGCTCCTTCTCGTTATCGCCCAATTTCGTATATTCCAATAGGGAGGTCCACGGGAATTCCAAAAGTGCCGTACTGGTGCCCCCGACCACCTTGAAGGCAAACGATGTGCCACAGTACGGATGCTGTGGCAGCTCATCGGCGCTGCTGAATGCAACAACATTCGTTGGGGACCATCCCAGTCGGGCCGGTACGCCTTCCGAACTGTTGGCAACGCGAGGTCCAAACAGAGGCAAAATATTTTGTTCCACCGGACAGCAGACCTGCATGTAAATAAATGACAAAAAACTGATCTATTAATAGGCAAGAGATACCCTGTTCCCACTTGCGCGCTGTCGTAACATAAGTTCCACAATTTCTTAGATAACCATGCTTTAAATCGATATTTATCGATATTAGGGAAAGGAGGAAAGGAAGGAGAGGAAATGAGATATGAAAATGTACATGTTAAATCACATGTTTCTTCATGCAGAAAATCAAATCAACATAGACTGAACAAATCAACATAGACTGATCAATCACAAGCAATTTTGATCAATTCACATATATTATATAAATCGGCCTTTACGGCATATTTAAAAAATATGTGAACTTTACATTTGTGATATTAATAAAAATCGATGATGTACCAATGTTGGTTTTTTTTTTATCGATATATCAATGTATCGATGACGTTAAACATGATCTTCTAATCTGATTAAAGCAATACTTGTTCAATTTGAAACACTCGCAAATTGTTTGAACTATTATTTATTTTTAATATTGTGGGAAACATAAAAGTGGGTTTTGGCCACAATTTTTTTCAATTCAATTCCTAGAGGAGGTCATCAGTAATATTTGACTTTCAACCATTGTTTTTGTTTTGCTATCTGCAAAGATTCCTTAAAATCACAGAACTTTACTTAATACTCAAGTATACATGTACATATTTTAGGTAAAAAGTTTTCAACCTTAATATGTACTCAAACAGACTGACGGACAGTTGGACACTTTGTGAGCTCATTTATATTTGATTTGAATCGGATTATAAACACTTCAATTATTGGAGCTCGAAAAAACTACAGTCGATGCGGTAAGTGCACGTATGCGTTCTTGTGTACATATATTTATGTATTGAAGGCAGTTTCGAGCTGCTCAGTAGAGACTAGAGTACGTTTACTTGTAACATTATGTGCTTGAACTGTGGATTTATTTCGATGTTGTTGAAGTCAGTGAACTTAGCATTTTACTTGCTTTTTAAAGTGTCCTCCCAACCCAAGCCACCTTTTCTCTGTCGTTCGCTGATTCTCACAATTTTCAGAGTTGAACTTACCAAATCGAGTCTCTGCTGTGAATAGCAATGACGTTTGCCTGCCTCATTCAGCACGTTAACATCGTAAAAATTACATTTGTTGCGATAGAAACATCGTCCGGGTCCGTAATCCGCCGTAACGCAGTTGCCAAAGTGCGTGATTACCCCTGCAAATGATTGCCAGGCAAATCAGTTGTTATTTGAGATCAGCGCGAACGCGAGTAACTTACTCTCCACCTTCGGCTCCTGTGCCTCCAGCTGGGCAGCCACCAGCAGCGATTGCAGCGATAGCAATAACAGTCCATGTAACATCATATTAACTTAGGATCGGCAGCTCCGATGCTAGCTGTGTTGTTTGTCTAACCGCTTCAATTGCTGACAATCAACTAATCCCACAAAGCTGAGCACTCGACGCCAACTGAAGCCCTCGCTCAGAAGCACACTCAATTCCATTGTGGCTGTAATGACCTCCAAGTGGCTAGCTTTGATTTTTTTTTTTTTCAATTTGCTATCGCATTGATTAGTAAATTTGCACTGGGAAAACCGGCCTAAGTTGCAGTCAGGCGGTCAAAGCACGATTCATTATGTAGATAGTGTAAACAGCAATAATTATTAATTAAATTCTGTTGATTCCCGTAGTTGTTCCTCTAGTATAACTGTATTTTGCATGTTACTTAAGATTATTTCAAATGAAGACGAGTAAAGATCAAGTAAACTGTTTTTCTCGCTTTAGTGATGACCAATTTAAATGTTTTTGCATTTTGGTCATGACTTGTCTTCTAGATTGATTCTGCATTCAAAATATATGAATTATTAAATATACATTTTTGTCGATTTTTTTTATCAACATTACTTACTTATTTTCGAAAAAATTTGTTTTTTCAAAATTTAAAAGTGGGAATTTATACTTTTAATCGATTGTGATTGTTAAAATAGACATACAAAACAACATGGAAACTTATTCTGAGGGAGTCAAAATTTTGGTAAAAAAACATGCCAAAATTGACACAAATCTAAACTTGTAAAACTCTCGGATCCTTAGCTCCCATAATTAAAACCCCCATAACTTTAACAAAACTGAACCGATTTTCACGTTTGATGGCATTTTGGTCATGATTTATCATCTAGTTTGATTCTGCATTCAAAATATATGCATTTTTGAAAATAAATTTTTTTGGAATTTTTTGGTCAAAATATCATGTACTCCTCCCTTATACATTTTCAAAAAAAAATTTTTTTTTCACAATTTAGAAATGCGAATATATATGTTTAATAGATTGTGGCTGCCAAAAAATGCATAAAAAGTAACATTTAAATTGATTCTGAGGGGGTCAAATTTTTGGTCAAAAATCATGCCAAAATGGACAAAAATTTTGACTTGTACAGCTCTCAGATCCTTAGCTCCCATAATTGAAACCCCCATAACTT
>SCDY01001361.1:0-30642 GCA_004143825.1 Drosophila micromelanica
ACCTAGGGTACATATGAAAAATTTTGACATGAATTTGGACCAAAAATTTTATTTTTAAACTGAAATGTAGGATTGAATTAGAAGCCGAACCATGAGGAAAGCGACATTCCTCGTGGAAATCGGGTCAGTTTTGGCAAAGTAACGACTGTGGAAAGTTGGGACTTAACATTATATGGGAAGCTGGGGTACATATGAAAAATTTTGACATGAATTTGGACCAAAAATTTTATTTTTAAACTGAAATGTAGGATTGAATTAGAAGTCGAACCATGAACAAAGAGACATTCCTCATGGAAATCGGTTGAGTTTTGGCAAAGTTACGACTGTGGAAAGTTGGGGCTTATCGTTATATGGGAACCTTAGGCTTCATATGAAAAATCTTCAAAATCCGTCAAATCTTCATTCAATCAAATTAAAGTTGCTGCAAACCATGCTGCTCTAAAATGCAAGGCAGCAAGGATGTCCAAAGAATCAAAATAACGCTGCCTTTTGGCCATGCGCCATTACACGATGCGTTTATTGTCCTGCTGTGTCAGGTCAGGCTTCAATATGTTGTCCGTGGGCTGTAATCTGATTTTAATGTTCGGCATCGAAACGCGTCAGGCTGTAAAGTGCATAATAAAATTGTAGAAATTTAATTATGCGTAATTAATGCGCATTAAATGCAGCAACAGGGTATTCAAGTGGGCGGAGCCTGAGACCCAAATGGGCCAAATGGCCAAATGGTTCTGGGACAGTTGGCAGCTATTGATGCCAGTTAATTGACAGTCAACGAAGCGGCAAGTAAAAAATATACATAGATAATTAATGTTGTTATCGACCAGCTTTCGGTCATTTTACAATTTCGCATCTCATTTAATAGATATTGTTTAAAATAACGTCTAGCCATTAATTTCGATGCGACACTTGAATAAAGTACAGATTTAAGTTGATAAAATATAAGTTGTCAAGTACAAGTAGATATCCGATAAAAAGTGTTTGTGTATGAAATAATTCACTCGTTTATTTGCAATTAATATCTGGAATACCTACACATATCGGGGACTGCAAATTCTCTGATCTTGTTCCTTTGGTAGTTGCACTTCAGTTGCAGCTTCGGGACAGGCGAAAAGTTATGAAATTTTCATAAACGCTTTAAAAGTTTAGCAATTGGCTGTCCGTGTCCGTCCAAGTTGCCAGCCACCTGAATATAAATAAAAGCCAACGGCAAAATGGAAAATGCATAAAGTGAAGCTTATGAGGCAAGGGCCGGAGTGCAGCACTATAAACATTTGCATTTGATGGCGAGAGTAGTGTACAACAACAACAACAACAACAACAACAGCAACAAAAAGGAAACGGGGTCAAAATAATAATATAAAATAAAAAGCCCCTATCATAAATTCCATGTGTGTAATATAATAGGTGAACAAAAAGAAAACAGCAATTTTTATGGCGACACTCACATATCATTGCCGTCAGCTGTCCGTAATCGCATCCGTCCGTCCACGGAACAAGTTGCCCTGGAGTACTTAGTTCGATTAGGGATCCCTTCCCCATACGACCCAATATTAAAGTGTGTACAAATCTAGGGTTGGGGTAGTTCGAGTGTTTAAATTGATTTTAAAGTCGACAAACTTTACAAATATATTACAGCTCTATTAAATGAATGAAAAATATTTATTTGTGAATAAATTAAAAAAATTAAAAAAATTTAAAAACATATTTATTTATTTTAACTAAATAAATTAACTATAGCTAACTATCATTCATATATTTTAAAAAATTTTTCTCAGGAATTAATGCCTAAAAATAGTACTTAAATAAATGTTTCGCTTTCGGTTTTGCATTTAACTTTATCCTTGTAGCTAATATGCTTTTAATACACTGCCCCTTCGTTTCGTAGCAAATATTTACGTAATTACGTATACGGATTACGTATGGGATATCTATATTAAAGCGCTTTTAACGAGAGCTCTTGCAGTTATTTCAATAATAACGGTACCCAAGAAAATAACGAGTAAAATGAACTCGATTGAATTTGATAAGAACTTGTGCTACACGCGCCAACAAAACTTGGGCTCGAACCCTATTAAAGGCTATTTTATTTCCAATGCAAAGTAGAATCCGGGTGTGTGTGGGTGTGTGTGTGTGGGTGTGTGGGTATCTGTATGTGCGTGTACGAGCGTAGACTCGAGTTGGCCATGTAAAATCCCGCTTGCAGACAAGTCAATGGCGTACAATAACAATAGCATAAGTCATTTTTAATTGTCTACCATCGAGCGAATGGATTTTTTTTTTGCGGTAATTGGAAAATTTGTTATAGAAGGTCCTCTTTGGAGAGACAAAGGACCGCTGACGGGGCTGGCAACGACCGGCGCCAGAGTTATTACTGTCATTTGTTGGATGATGGCATTGGTAAAAACTGACAGGCGCGATCGCGTAACAGACAGGATAGGGACAGGGGCGGGGACGGGGACGGGGACGGGGATGGAGACAGACGGGCTTTCGTTGGCCTGCACTCTCATTAGCGTGTGGCCATAACAAGTAGCCGACCGATGGGCCAACCGGGCAGCGTCCAACTTATACTTACCTGGTCTTACAGATTTATGTTCGGCTATTAATCAAAACCACGGACAGGAGCTCGAAGTTTGATTGCCACTTGGCCGCCTTGTCTGCGTTCCGTCCGGGGCAGCCCAAATTTATGTTAACTGGCATTCAATTTGAAATTGGCTGCAAAAAGTTGAGATTGAGATTGCTGAAATATGAACCGGTCTGATGGCAACCATCTGATGTGGCGCATTTGATTTTCCACTTTTCAGTGCTGCTCGTTAAAGCTGATGGTTGTCTGTTTTTCTTTCAGTGTTGTTGTTGTTGTTGTTGTTGTTGTGTTACCCTTCTATTAACTATAATGGACATAATTATGCACACCCTGCCTTGGAGCTGCCAACAGCTGGCTGCTTTCTGGCTTTAATTTCACTTTGATTTTGCTAAAAAGCAAAAAAGAGCTGCCAAAGTTTTTAGCTGGAATATCAAAAATATTATAAATTAGTAAATTACGCGCACAACTTTTTACATATTTTTGGATTTCTTCACCGCTGTGGAAAAACTTTATATCGTTAACGTCTTTTAAAGTAGATCAGCTTTTTTGTGCTATTTATTCACGTTATATTCTCACTTACTTAACTTGGCAAACGCCCCAACGCTGTCCCCAGACGTTAAGTTATAGTCAAAACTTTGGTAAAACTGGTAAGCACTATTATCTTAACTTTACACTTTGCACTTTACACTTAACATAAGTACAAGTACTTAAATCGCATTTTGGCAGTTTAATACACTGCTACACAAAGTGAAAACGGAGTACATACATATGTATATTTTGGTTTGTGCTATGATTGTATATGTATCTGTAGATGAGTGTATCTTTATATGTATTTGTATCTGTATATATATCTGTATCTGTATCTGTATCTGTATCTGTATCTGTATCTGTATCTGTATCTGTATCTGTATCTGTATCTGTATTTATCTCTGTATCTATCTCTGTATTTTCATCTTTATATGTATCTGTATCAGTATCTGCATCAGAATCTGTATCTGTATCAGTATCTGTATCTGTATCTGTATCTGTATCTGTATCTGTATCTGTATCTGTGTCTGTAGTTGTTTCTGTATCTGTATTTGTATCTGTATCTGTGCCCATAGCTCCGAGTCAGATCGCTCAGTGGCACGCTGTCGAGAAAAGTGGTTTCCCCAAGAGCTTTTGGATGCACTCCGTCCCTCCATTGTTCCTTCAGCACCGACAAAATTCACAGCGGGAAACTTGCAGCAATTGAGCTTAATAAATGGTGCTACTTCTGCCATCTCCATAATTCTTTTAAAACCAGTCAGTTTGTCGAGTCCAGTAGACTGGAGTGAAAATAGAGTGTATGATTTCTCAGCTAAACTGGATGTCAATTAAACTGAGAGTTGACACACATTGTTTAAACTAGCCACAGCCACTTCTCAGGCATCTCTCTCTCATTTAGGTGGATAACTTGGTGACATTCTCGCCAGCATGTGGCATCTGATGATGAGGGCCATTGTGTTCTAGTTATGTCATTGTCGGGCTAATATGCCCATCAATGCCGCATGCCACTGCTGTGGCAACAACATGTGGCAACGTTGCAACGTTGGCAAAAGGCGCCTTTTTTCTTTCATTATTTTCGGCATGACAAATTGACGAGCGAACTTGTTTGGTTAGCACAAATGCAAATTCTGCACTTGTTCAAGCAAAAAGAGGCCTGCGTGTGTGTGCTGTGTGTGTGTGTGCTGTGTGGACTGACAGGATACGCTGATTGAGGCGAGAAGCTCAGTGTGTTTGCCTTGCGCCTCCGCATGTTGCAACAACTGTCGGGGCATTGTCGCACCGATCAAGTGCCCGGCCAAGAAAAATGTGCGTTTGCCGGCGAGCCCGGCCGGCCATATGCGGCACATCAATCACGCAACATCCTCGCTCAATTCAGGCCTCGTTGACATCTGTCTAGCCGGCTGAAACACATAACAATTGTGAATCAATATGCTGCATTTCCGTTGCAACAACGCCAACTGACAAACAGGTCCGACAAGGGCCAATCACAAGTTCTCTGTTAACCTTTACATTTTGCATGTGTTTGTGGTCTATTTTTTATGGTAATCGAAATTCAGAAGATATTCCAATTAATAATATTTTATATAATTTGTTTATAAATCATTGAAAACTGAGATCTAAAATAGAACAAAACGTACACTCTAAATTAATACAAAATATTTATTTGTTCAACATTTGTTTGACAATTATTTTTGTTTGGACCAAGTTTTAGCTACTTTTGGCCATAGCAGCTGACAGACAACATAGGAAGTTCAAGTGCTTAACGTGGCTAAATTTAATGCACGACTTAAGTGCGCACTAAGGACACGAACAAGGACATGGATATGGACACTGGCAACAGCTCGAAAAAACAATTAGTTCGTGTAATTACTAACAGTTCAGTTCAGTCTTTCAGCCTAGAAAGAAGCAGAGCGGGTTGAGAGGTGGGCGTGGGGGGAGGGGAAGGGGGAGGGTTAAAAAAACAACAACAATTATGTATGTTGCATGAGAATGGGGAAATGTGTGCAGTGTGTTGCCGAGACATGTGCATTGCATTTGCATTTGCATTTCAATGGGCACGCCTTGGCATTGGTGCGAGCGAGACAGCCAAACGGACAGACTATTGGACTGCATATGCCTAACAAAGCTAACGTCGAGGAAGACACAAACAACGAAAACAGCAAAATGCAATACAATAAACATGAAATGTATTTTGGTATACATGCCCCCAAGTGTGCGTCTGTGCGTGTGTGTGTGTGTGTGTGCATATTTATGTATGTATGTATATCTACGTGATAGCAGACAACAGGCCCCGATTGCAGACCCAGACCCAGGACCAGGTCCTGGTCCAGTGCTAAGTCCAAAGCTCGCGACACGCTGCACAAAATACCCAATTTGGTCAACGTCAGTTGGGGCCACAGACCAGCCAAAACCATCCAAAACCAGCCAAAACCCGCTGAAACCACCA
The DNA here is from genome assembly GCA_004143825.1 of Drosophila micromelanica. Classification (NCBI taxonomy): domain Eukaryota; kingdom Metazoa; phylum Arthropoda; class Insecta; order Diptera; family Drosophilidae; genus Drosophila; species Drosophila micromelanica. The sequence continues at coordinate 5,556 of SCDY01001361.1, forward strand.
ACTGTCCGTGCGCCGCCCACAACGCACGCATTTGCAATTTAAACTGAATGCGCATAAATTAGTGACATTGCCGAACTTACCAGCAACTACTTGCTCGACAACATCAACAACAACAATAGCAACAGCAACAACATGCGAGTGCGATGACAGCAGTAACAAAAAAACTAAAAGAGAGAGCGAGAGCAGAGAGAGAGAGAGAGAGAGAGAGAGAGCGAGAGATGGTGCTGAATAATGCACAAGGTGTCGCGAGGTGTTCAGCAGACAATAGTCGTATTTGAACCAACTAATAGAGACACACATATTTTTCAAAATAAACCCAAACTTAAAGCTATAAATGTGAAATACGTTAAAAAAAAAAACAAGTAAGAACTTTTGTTGTCAGAAACAGCAGAAAACAATCTTATTAATAATTGTTATTTTGGAGTAATAAACATTTTTGCAATTTATGGAATCGAAGCCGATCTTTAGAGCCAGTCATCAGAAAACTGTCTGCCAAAATTCGTGATGTATTCATCTTTTGTGGTTTACCCGAGCCCATGTTATAAACTTTTTATCGATCTTCATTAAATTTATTGTGCGCTCTTTGCATCGTAATCTGTAATTTGTCTGTAAAATTTTATGTATCTACCTATCTGGACATAGTTAAATAAAATACTTTACTCTCCAGTATAATGTGTAAGTTATCAACTTAAAACCTAACAGTATTTTTAAATAACATTCAGCTGATGAGAAAAACTTCATTCAAACTTAGCTAAACTGGAATTCTAATCCATATTGTTCAGTTGTCTCAACACTAAAGCAAAAAAAAATCCTTCGACTTAAGCAAATGTTTGTGAACATTTTTACTTAAGCAGCTTAAAAGTTATGTGATACATTTTTAATACAATTTAAAACAAAACTATTTTACGAAACATTATGACACTAGAAAGAACCATTATGTAAATGTAACTTTTGCAAATTTGTTTTCAGGAAATCAATAAAATTTCCTAGTGAAAAAAAAATTTAAAATAAAAAGTAGATTTAAAAAAAAAATAAAATAAAAACTAAAAAAAAATAAATATCTGTAGAAAAACTGTTTTAATCTATTGTCTTCATTATTCTGAGTGGGCTTGCAACATTAGCGCATTTGGGCTGTTGTATTGCGCACATCGATTGACATAGATATACATATATATCATATATATTAATGTGCATAAATTTGTGTGGTCTCGCAGTATAACTCACATGGGAGCGATTTGTTTGATAGATACACAAGGATATTTAACCTACTGCACGCTTCAGATAGTTTCTCATTATTATTTTAATTGATTTCATTTATTATTCGTATCTTCTGTCGTCGCACTTTGGCCTGCCGAAATTTTGTCTTAATTGTTTTTGCTAGCAGCGACAATTTTGCAAATATTTTGCTATAATTACACAAAGTGAGAGAGAAATGTTCCAGCGAGGGCGGTTCAATAAGTTCAAAAGAGAATATATAAACGACATGTTTTCTTTGCACTTCTTATTAACTTATCAATTCAAATAAATTTTGAACAAGAACAGAGAAAGATATAAAAAACATTGTTATAAAAAAGCACATCTTAAGTTCTTAAGGTTATTTATTTATTAAAGATAACTTCCAATGCCGCCCTCACATTCTTCGTATAATTGGATGAGGTGAATCCATATTTTAAAATGTATTGAAATTGCATTGCACTGCTGAGAAGCCATAATCGATGCGGAAATTAATTGGTTTGGCCAATAACATGAGGTAATGTTTCGTTGCTTTATACCTGAGTGGACGAGAGCTTCCTTGCTCGTTGCTGGAATCGGGCAGGACCTCGACATTTATGGGGCCATAATGCAATTCATGCAGGCAAATTGCTCGGGGCAGATGCAAATTGTGTTTGGAGTGGGGCAAATTGTTGATTAATGTGCGCCAATCAATTTATATGCCCCTTTTTTTATTTCATTTTATTCATTTTTTTCTGTTTTTTTTTTATTGCATGGCAATTAAGAATGCGGTGGATCAAGGAAAAGTATGCGGCAACAGTTTGTGGCAGCTCTTGTGGCATTTTCACGTCAATGCTGAAGAAGCAAGCGTACATAAAACGAATCCGGGCAAACGGAAAGGCGTTCGAGCTGAAAATCACAAAACTCTCTCCCTGTCCCTGTCCCTGTTCCTGTCGCTGTTTGTTTAGCTGACTTTGTAAAAATTGCTGTTGAATGCCAACAGCCAGAGATCTGTTTGGCGCAACCAAAACTGACAGCAGCCGGCAACCGGCAAACGTAAAGCGTTCCTGCCAGCGACATTCCAACAACATTTTAGCTCACTAAAAATGGCCAATGGGATTTTCGCATCATAAATCCATGGGTTGACTGCGTACCCATCCTCCATCCTCCTCTAAACTCCCCCCTCACGTATGCTTTATCCGAGCTGACTGCAGAATCAGTTAAATGCTTGTAGATAGATTTACGACCACAACAGAGCGCGTTACGTTATTTTGGCGAAAAGTTACAAATACAGATACAATTTGCGCTTCCCATTATCATTTTCATTTTCATTTTCATTTCCATTTCGATTGTGTTTTCGGCTTATTTACTCAGCGTCAGCATTTCACTTTGCCGAACAACTTTTTGTTATTGCCAAATTGTTAAATTCTTGCAATTCATTTGGAAAGTCCAAAGGTTTTTGATACCCTTTACACATTAAACAAGGTATGATAAGCTTTGGTAAATATATCAAATTTTTTGCATTCCATTTACTAAATGTTTATATTGGGAAGTCTATTTCAAATAAAAATTTTATAATTAAAATGTTATAAACTTGTCCTATTTACAGGATAACTCTAAGTCCTGCACTTACGACTTCTTTTCGTTGCTGGCTATCAACAAAGGAAATTCAATTATTCCGTTTGTTATTTGAATATTATAAATGGTAATAAAATGAGCTATTTGAGAGAATATCCTTTATTTATTTTGCAAAATTAAATTTTTTTTACTGTTTTCTAAGAAATTCTTTTTTCTATTTAATGTTTAATTAGTTTCCGCATCTTTTAAGTTTAATTGAATTTATTCATCTTAAACATTTCAATGTTTACTGAATATGACAGTCAGATGATAAATTTTTTTTTAAATAAATAAAACAACTAAATAAGAGAAATATACTGAGAATAATTTTGTCGAGAGTGCCCGTCTAAAAAATATCCTGTAACAAGCATACAAAAATTTTAAAAGTTGGGCTAGATTAAAAATCCTCTACATCAAAAAATTTAATACATGGAAAAAGGTTTTATCAAACTTGACAGTTCCCTAAAAATAAGACTAAAAACCAATTATTATCAAATTTTTATTTTATTTTATAAATCACCAAAAATTGTGTATTTTAAAATAGAAGCTAATAAGTTTACTTATAAATAACTTTTTTGTATGTCTGATGATAACAAATTATTTCTGTTCACAGGGCATCAATTAGTTGTGATTGAAATTAGGGGCAACTTATATACTATAACCGTTTGAATTGTAACAAAAGTGATTTAGTCATATGGAAAATCGTTTAATTAATATTCTGCAGTTGGCGTTGCCTAATTTCTTTCGGTTTGAACGCCTTTAAGGCAGCCAATGGGCGCGGTGCCTGCTCGTTGCCTGTCGTTGTCCTGTCGTCTTTTCGTCGCTGTCGCCTTCAGCTCTTTTGCAATTTCACTGATTAATTGCCGGGGTGTTGTTATTTAATGTGCTTTTTCGGCTGTTTTTTTTTTTGCGTTTCATTTTTGGTAGTCGGTGGTTGTGGGTGGCTCGAGTTGTCGGCTGTCCTTGCTGTCCTTGTGGTTGCTTGAAGCACACAGCTCGCAACGCGACGACGGCTCATCTGTTTTTATTTATGTATTTCATTTATTTAATTCAACGCCTGCCCAGACTCTCTGCGTTTAGTTCGACTCTCATTTGCATTTCTCCGAGTCCGTGTCTGTTTGCTCTGGTTTTGGCGTTTTTCTTCATTAAATGCGTTTGAATTAATTTATAATTTGCTGACGCTTATGTATTTATGCCTCCAGCCCGTTGTCGCTGTCGCTGTTATTGTTGTTTTCGTTGCTGTTGCTGTTGCTGTTTTCCTAGCCATTTTCACGCCTCGCGCCTAACTGTGATTAATTGTCATCGAATTTTCATCGAGTCAGCCAGTTTTGGTTTCGCTTGCTTTTCCCGCCTACACACTCGACTCGACTCGACATAATTGTAATGGCCTTTAATTTTTCTGACTGTTATTCTTATTGCTGTTGTTGTTGTTGCTGTTATTGTTGTTTAACGCTTCTTAGCCTTGATATATGAGCTGGCCGACAGGCGCGCTGGCTTTTTGGCCACTTTTGGCTCAATTTCATAAATATATATATTGTGTATATAGTGTGTACATGGTAAACACTGATCATTCGGAAAATCTAATTCAAAGAGAGATTTCTCGGAAATTTAAATTTGTTTTGCACATTTTATGGAGGTTAATTCCACACTGTTACGTTTCAGATAAATTATTTTCATTTGCTGAAATAATTGTAGTTGCAAAATTCAAAATTATTTAATTACAACTGAAATTGAATTTCTGCGAAAATCCAAATTAGACGCACATTAAATATACAGATTTCGTTTTTGGCGACAGCAAATGTTTTACATTCTGTGAATCGTTCGAATTCCCCAACTTAACACAAAAAAATTTTGCTTAAATAAAACAGTTTCCAGGAAATTTATAATTTTGTTTATAGTTTATTCATTGAACCGTTTTTATAATTTAAATAAATGCCATTCGCAATAACTTTAATTTGTGTTAAACAAATATTGACAAATAGTATTATGATTTTACACAATACAACAAAAAGCGGGGGAAAAATATACTAAAAATTATTTCCTCTAAAGAAAATTTTAAAAAATTAATTAAAATAAATGTACATATATAAGAACATTTAAATATTGTTTATTTCTATTTGCGCTAAAAAATACTGCAAGCAGAGTATTTAGCAGTCGCTTTCATCTGCCCTCAACAAAGCTTTTCGCACTCTTTCTTGACAACTTCTCGTTGCATTTACCTAAGTTCAAAAGTAATTACCAAATAATTTTGATTGCAAGTAAATTTATACATTAATTTATTTGAAAACCTATTCATTTAATGTTTAAAATTTATAGAGAGAATGTCTTTGGATATTAATTATTTTGATTTACGACAATTAAGACCGTAAACGGGACATGGCCCACACAAATTTTAGCCCCATGTAAATGCAATTATAAATGTAAATAAATAATAAAGTAAATTGCATGCATATTTTAATATCGCAGCAATTTAAAGGCAAAATTATTATATTTATGGGCACATCGATCATCCAAGAGGGCATCGCATGTAAAAGTAAAGGTAAATGGGGCTCTCAAAATTTACCCAGCTACAAACAGAGTGTGTTCACATGATTGTTGTGGGGAGTTTTGGTTGTTATATTTTTGTGTTGTTGAACCTAATCGCATGCAATTGATTTTGAGTTATTATGTAGTTGAGCTTGTGTATCGACGCTATCAATATGTCAATATTTGATGTTGATATGTTCGCGTGGTGGCGGTGGGCGGGGCACTTTGTTCAAGTATTGTAACTGGCAATTGTGTGAGTGTGGCACTTAATGCACTAAACAATTTCACGTTTGATTGAAGGCAAATAAATGACTTTGCGTTTGCGCTCAAATCATGCGAAGCAAACGCAGCCCACTTGAGTCCGCATTGCCATCACTCTTGTTGTTGCTGTTGTTGTTGTTGTTGTTGGACAAATTAGTGGGCAGCGAACCGCAAAGTACGTATACGCGTCGAGTGCCAGCACAGAAGCCAACACGGTAAATCTGGCACTGAGCTCAGCACACCAGGAATAAGCCAGCTCAAAATTGGAAAACGTATCAAACATGAATGTGGCCGAAACGAGTTGTAATTCAAATGAATTTTTTGTTCGGACGCACTTGGATTCGTCATCTGTGCGGTCTTTCATCCATATCTACACTTGAAGAAAATATTCAGAAATTAAAATTGAAATGTCTTAAAATTAAAAAAAAAAAAAAGAATATATATATATATAAGACTTAAAAAAAGGAAAGTTTGAAGTACGCAAGTCAACTATGAAATTAAAAATATTTCGTACTTCATTTAAAAATATTTCAGAGCACAATGTTCTGTTCTGATTGTATTTGTATTTTGTACAGGTTTTTTTTTCCTTGTGTGTTTTATGGTAAAAAGCTCTTGGACCTTATTTTATTACTGCAAAAAAAAAAAGTGAACAATTTTGATAGCATTTTTTTATCATATCAACATGACGAGGAATACTTTTTTTTTTGGGCCGCCGAATTTTTTATTTTCTTACAGTTTAGTTTCGGGTAGATTCAGTATTACGATTTCGCTGAGATATATACAAAAATGTAGATGTACCAACTTAGATAAAGGATGCCTGAATCTTGTCACAGTATCTGTAGCCTAAGGCTGATCAGTTCATAGCTTTAGCTGGATAACTGTTTTGGGATTTAGGTGCAAGAGTTGGGGCCTGGGCAAACCGAATGTTGACAATCGAATATTCACACTTGCTATTCATTCGAGTACTTGTCTAGGCCGGAAGGCCGATTCGGGCCGGGTCAAGTGGACGCGCGTGGTAAGTGGCAATCAGTTGACATTCGGTCGTAATTGCAACAATTGAGCGCCTTTTGTCAGTGCCAGTGTGGGCGATTTGTGATTGAGTGCCTGTGGCCCAGCACTAGAGAAGAAGAACACTTGATTTTGTAAATCGAATAACTGAAAATTGCATGACATCGCAAACTGCAGCAAATCAGATGCCCCGCTTAAAGCCATCGGAGAGATCTGGCCACATCTGAGTTTGCCAATTGTGACGGCCCCGTGTTTGTCCATGTGTGTGTGTGTGTGTATGTGCACATACTGATGATGATGATGATGATGATGATGATGGCGACGATACTGCAATACTAGCACACTAAGCCTGCGGCTGTGCACTGTGGCAGAAAATGTGAGCTTTTGTGCGATTCAAATATAATAAAATACAAAAAAAATATAAATAATATAATTTTTTAATTTAGTTTAGTTAATCAGATTATTTCTGGTCAGAGTCAACTTAATTCTTCATCTTTGAATTTATTACCATGTATTATTATAGCCGTTTTGAATAACCAGCAAATATATTTACTTGGCCCATTGTGCAATGGCTGTGCAGAGCTCAAAGCTAAATTGTGCTGTACATCGAGAAAAGACAATTAGAAACACAGATTTGACCAACAACTTCCGGGCCTTAGAAAACTCAACATCCAAGCAGGCGTAAATATGCTTAAAACTTGTGTGAAAAACATTCAACTGCCAAGCTGTCTTTGGCAACCTGATTTTACCTTCTTTCTTTGTAAATAAACAAACAATTGGCTTACCTCTTTAAAAAAAAATCCTTTTTTCAAGAAGTAAACAATTGTGTGACAAGAGACACGAAAATCTTTAAATATATAACATAAAAACTCAGTTTTCTTTTTACTACTAGCAATTCTTTTATTATAAAAAAATGTACTGTTAGTTTTTTTTTTGGTGTCTTAAGATGAGCTTACAATAAATTTGTACTTTGATTATTTTGTTCGTTTTCTATTTATTTTATAATTAAAAGCGTTTAGTTTTTGTGGTTTTAAATATTGAATTGATGACCACTGTGCTTGGTGGCTAACTGGTTGTCATTGACAAATGTCTCAGCTGTCGACACTGTCCGACAGGGCAACACCTTAGCCCCTTAACACACACACACACACACGCACACCCAGCTTACGTATTGCACACAGCCCCCATTAGTATTTACCATACATACCCCCTTCTTCCCTCTTCCCCTCCAACCCACCCTCTTTAACTCGCTCTCTTTCTCGCTTAAAGCGACTGCGTATTCTCAATGCCAAAGTGCAGCAGTTGAGGAGGAATTCCAATGTGGCAGTTGTTGTTGCCATGTTATTTCTTCTCTGCTTTTGCTGGTTTTTCAATTTGGCCTAAAATGCTTTGCGGTAGGTCTCCGAGTGTCCAAGCAGGCGACGTCAAGTTTCCGTTACTGTTGCCACTGCATCTGCCTCTGCCTCCGACCCTGCCAGCACATTGGGGAAAAATCAACATTATTCCATACGTGACATTGCGCCAGATGTGCTGCAGGCGGTAGGCGACGGACAATGCCGAGCACTTGTCATCTGACCTGGAAGAATGCTGAAAGAGTATTGGCAACGGGGCAACTGAAGTGCTGTAAGACGTTTTTTTTTTTGTTTGCCTTTGACTTTGATGCTCGATTGAAAAAAAGTGACATTTTAAAATCCACTCGGAATATTTAATTGCCAATAAACGACACACGACAAGTGTCGAGTACGTTAATGTTCATGGCAAGCAAACGAGAAGGTTAAATGCAATCTAGACCAAATTAATGCAATCTAGCTAGCCGGAATAGAAATAATGACGAGCTGATAGAAATGTATATCGAATAAGACTGAATATCAGCTAAAATATAATATAAATATATACATTAAGTTGACTATAATTATGAAAAGAATTCTGTTTTTGTTTAATTTTGAACATTTTTATAAATATAATTTTTTTTTAAGTGTTTTGTTTATGTAGTTCTTGCCAAAAAAAAAATATATATATATATTTGTGAAATATACGCACACTCACTACGTAAACACGCTTACTCGTGAAATATCAAATGGAATTCATTAAGCTGCAGGCAGACGCACACACACACTCACACATGCAAATAAACACACTCGCTCACACACGCACACTCACACATACATTCGTGCAACGAAGTAGACAAACGCCTGAATAAACACACCGCAATTTTAATTGTATGCACGGCATGGCGCATAATTTCGCGCACACTTTTATGCAGACAGATAGCCACACACACACGCACACACTCGCATTTGCACACATTTGCAATTACACATAAATTCATTCAGTTGTATTCATTTGCAAAGGTGGGACAATACTTTGCGAAATGCGCGAAATTACGCAAATATAATTTACATAGGCAAATTGCATAACATAAACTAGGAAACTGCCAAATCATAGAGAGCTCTGGCAAACACACACACACACACACACATACATGGTGAGTGTGAAAGTGTATTCATTAATGTTTAATAAGCGGTGGTAATTGCGCGCTTTTATGGACGTAAATTAGGCATTAGTATTTTCAATTATTAAACTATTAAAATTCGTTAAAAAATCTACACTGATGCAAAAAGTCTTACTTTAAACATATATTTTTCCAAAATATACAACATTTTCAAATTATTGGCTTCTTTATGCAGCAAAATATTTTTGAAATTTTCACACATAAAATCTTGCTCAATAAATTTTCTTAGTCTGCGCATGTTAAAGCAGCTTTTATAATATTTAGTTTACGATTTAATCTCAACCTGTTCGGCTGGCTTATCATAAATTATTTAAAGTACAAACAAATATATTTGTGAGAAAATAAAGTTTTTGTAACAACTGGAAATAAATTTAAGTCAGTCGGGTGTAATCGAATGCGTAATACTCTCGCTCTCAGCATAATAAAAAATGATAAGTTTGAGTTGTTTATTCGAATGCGTAAATCCAATATACTCTGTTCACTTTAAATTTTGAAAAATCCAGTGTTATGTTTACAGTTTTAATTTGTCGCCACCTACAAACTTCTGGACTGAAAAGCCTATAAAAGTAAATCAAAGGCGTCAGTAAATAAAGTCACTTAAAAACTGGCAGCTGAAATGAAATTTATTGGGCCCAACGCAAAGCAAATCAGTGGGGAACGAAGTGAAATGAAATGGTATGGAATGAAATGGAATGGAATGGAATGGAATGACAATTGCCCCAAATGAGTTGTAGGCCCAAAAACCAGAATTTGAATAATGAACAAATAAAAATATGACCAAACAGAAGTGACTGATGGGCCCAGTAGATTGGCCATTTGGCCAGTAGGATACGGCGAACGGGCGGACGGACAGACGGGCGGACGGACGGTTAAAGGACAACACAAAATTGTTAAAGACTTTAGCCAGTTGGCGCTTTAACGCTCTAAACTGTAGTTTGGGAATAGCCACGTACCATAGGCTGGGCCGCAGACACACACACACATACACACACACACACACACACTTGTGTAGTACTGTGTATATATAGACAGATGCAATTCCCTGTTGACGCATGGGAGCTGCGGAAAAATGAACAACCATGTTTGAAAAGCGAAATCCATTTGAGAGTACACGACTCAAAGATATCCTGTAACGAGGTTAGAGCATACATTTTATTTAAAATATTTTGATTTTATTATTGCAATTTATAGCAACAATTTTTCTATATATTATTTTGTTTGCAGGGTATGCTGTAAAGTATGCTTTGGGTTTTGTGTATGCTTTTCATTAAGATGCTATGTCAAAGGTCAAAAGTGTAGCTATCCGCCGGGACGGACACACACGAACACACACACAGATGGTCAAAACACTTACATATATTTTCATAAATATTTCATTCGTTTTAGTTCGGTTTTGTTTGGCTAAAAATAGTTTATACGAGCTGGGACCGGGCATGACTTTCAGTTGCCTCAATTCGTGCACATGCCAAAGGACACTGGGACATATATATGGCAAATTATACTATTAAAACTTTGTCCACACAGCAAACAATAGCGGCAGAACAGGCTGAAAAGTAACCAAACATTAATACCAGCGGTAAACGCTTTGAGACAACCACACGCGGCCACAGCAAAAGACACAGATACAAAACACCAATACAAGCGCAATCTTCGCTTGCAGTTGCTTAACGTAGTGTGTGTATGTGTGTATGTGTGTGTTAAGCGAGCAACCTTTTGAACAGCTACAACAGCAGCAGCAACAATAACTTCATAGCTACTTGAGCTTCAGTATTGACTGCGTACAAATCCACATAAACACACACAGATATATATACTATATATGTATATGGAAAGACTTCGCACCATTAGCATATAAGGTCAGGGACATTTCTAATGGCGTCAAGTGGATACATCTGATAGCAGCGCTTGAAAACAACTCCAATTCTGGTTAAACATTTGCCAAACTGGGTGAAAAAGGACATATATTTGACTTGTACATCATATATAACATATATGTATATATATAATATAATATAATAAATTCATAAATTATAAATTGCTTGTCATTAATTTATATTTTTGATTTATTTATACATTTTTTTTTAAATTTATAACTAAGCTCATAAATACAGTTCAATACCCTTTCCGAAAAAAGAAAGAAATTCAAATTGAAATTGATTTGGTTGTGTAAATGGTTGGCATTAAATTATGTACTCGACTAAAAGCTGCTTTAATGTAAAATTTAAGCTAGAGCCCAGAAGGAATTTTGATTGAAAGTTTGCAATTAGATTTAGAGAAAATCGAGTTCACGATAAAGTAAGAAATTTATAAATAATTGATACACCTGTTAAGCATGTACATAAATGCTACTCTGCAGCACTGCATCTGATGCAGACACATTTCGGAATGTTGCAGTCTGTATTCACTTCCGATTCCGATTTCGATTCTGATTCCGATTTGCTGCGGGCCCGTCACAGTTCGCATAACGCAGCACTTCACATCCAATGCCACCAGGGAGATCGGTCCTCATCGTCATTGGTGGTTGACGTGGCTGTGAATGTGGCTGTGGTTACGGCTGTGGTTACGGCTGTGGTTACGGCTGTTGTGATTTTGGTCACATGCATGACTGCCAGCGCAGTTCCAGCTGGGGCATTCACCTGCCTGCCTGCCTGTGTGTGTGTGTGTGTCCTCGTTGAACAACAAAGTCGAGTGGCCCAAAAACAACTGCAATTGAACTGATAGCTGCTCCTTTGCGTTTTTCGTTTGAATTATCAATATTTTGCAATCAGCATAAATTCAATCGTTTTAATTAACATTTTTGATTGACTTGGGTCCAAGAATCGGACTACAATAAGGCCCCAAACCGAACTTGGCCGTTTGGGTCGCACGTGCTTTGTTTTCGTCGGGACCCGGCCAACAAAAAAGAAAAATAACTGGTTCCTTGGCCACAAAATTATCGCCATGCCATGGCATGGCTCTGCTGTTGGCCATTTGCTGATTGCGACCGCACTATTTTTCGGGTCGGGCATATAAATTGCCGCAGAGCCGAACTCCAAAACCCAGCCTCTAATAGTTGAGGCTCTTAACTTCGTATGCGACCAGATTTAGATTTCAATTCAATTGCATTGAGTGGCTGAGTGGCGTGTGCTTGTAATCCTGTCCAGCCTAAGCTCCAGCTTAGACCCAAGCTGTGCGTGTGTGTGTGTGTGTGCGTGTGTGTGCGTGTGTGTGAGTGGTGTGCGGTGTGCCGATATAGCCCCGTTGACTATTTGCCAGTCGATGACTTTTTACTGTCTACATGTACGCACCGCACTTAATTGATGCAATGCATTTGAGTTGAGCCTGACATAACTTTGCTTTTAAGCCGCACAGAGGCGCCAACCAAATTGGTCCCAACCCTCTTTACCTCCTCCTCCAGACAGAAAAATAAGAAAAAAAAAAAACAGCAAAAAAAAAGGTAATAGAAGAAAGCATGACAGCAAAGTCGTTGGAGCGTTAAAAATGTGTGTCAAGCATTAGCTTTGAAAAGAAAACGGCATCAGCTGGTGGCAGAGGGTTAGCGAGGCTAAATCTGACCTGCTCGCCCAGCGTTGCTCATACGCCACGTACGCCGTGGGCCATGTGACGCGTGAACTAATCCTTCTTCATAGGCCCAAAAATGGCTAACAACTTCATTGTGTGCTCACATTTATTGCTGCAGTATATTGTTGCCGATGCGCATTTTGAAGCGGCAGACTGAACGCAGGTGTGGAGAGTTGGTTTTTCTACATTTAAAATCCAAGCTAGATTATTTGTTGTACTTTTTCAAAATACCAATTGCTTAAACTAAAATATAAATGAGGCTGTTGAGGTTTTTTTTTATTTTCTTTTAATATTTTTAGATTGTGGCTATAATTAATAACCAGCTAAAATTAGAAATTCAATGAAATTAAGTGCAAATCAGGTCTGGAATCAAGTTGGGATAACCCCACAAGTGCCAGGCTGCTGGTTATTGTTATTTACCGATAATTTAATTGGCTTACCAGATAGAAACACTAAGAGGCCAATTTTCAGCGTTCGTTCGATGGCTTATAATAACATCAGCGCCAAACAATCTGGCCATCCACTTGTGGCCGAATGAGCGGCCCTGCCCACAACCACAACCATGCTGTAACCCAAGCGCTTGTCACTGCCGATTGGCCCGTGGCCCGTGGCCCGTGGTTGTTCACGCCTTTGGCTCTGCATCCCGGCGATGACAGACAGGCGACGGCGTGTTTTAATATTGTGCCGAATGCTGTTGCCAGGAGACTTTGCTTAACTTTCGCTTGGTTCAAGGCCATCGGCTGTGTGGTGTTGCCAAAGCGGACATATTTTTTATGGCGTAACAAGGTGGTAACATAAAACCGGAAACGGTGCGGGCACTGAAGCAACGGTAAAGGCTGCGGCGAAGGCGACGGCGACGGCGAGAGCTTCTCCTGTCCAGACGTAAACTAAAATGTAAATAAAACTGTTTCAATGTGTCTCATTGTGTGCGTCTGTCCCCCGTTTGGCCTGTTGGTCGCTGGCCTTAAGCCCGCAAGAGTTAAATGGGTGCGGACGTTGCCCGACGTCTGTCTCCTCCAACTGCGTCAGCGTTAACAAAGAAAATGTCACGGAAATAACTGAGGATTAGATTGATGAGTTTGCTGCCAAGCCAAGCGGTTGGCCAGGCCCAACCCGAATCAGGCCTGAGCCCGACAACAACAATTGAACACAGCCTGTTCACGTCATAAACTAGTCACAGTCACAGTCAGAGCAACATTTGCAGTGTGGCACGTGCAACATCCAAAGTTTTGGCTGTGCCAACTACTTGGGCTAGGGGGGATGGGGCAGCTTAGTTTTTTGATTATATGCCAACATCAGTTTATTGCGCGGTCGTTTGGCCGCTTTTACATGTGTTATCTTCTACTCCGGCTAGTGTAATTAATTAAATTAGAGTAGAGCCCCGCGACGCAACGCGACGGCAAAGCCCAAAAATCTTCTACTGAAATTAACTTACAAATGGTGAAGGTTATATATTTACAACAACAACTACAATAAAAACTAAGGCAAAAACAAACCCCTTGACAAGGTCGTTCACATCCGTACATATGTTATGCTCTAGTATCCATATGTATCGCATATGCATACAACAACAATTACACTCGGAAAAATGTTTACAGCTCATATTGTTAACTTTAGTTGGAATCCTTATAGATTTCAATATAAGTAGAATTAATAAAATAAATATAAACAAAATTCTTAAACGTTTTATTTTTCTTAGCATATGTCAGCAGAAATGTTGTCTATAGATAACATATGTTTCCAAATTTCCTGGAATGGTATAATAATTTTTTTTTATTTACACGGAAACGGCAATGAATTCAACCGGAAGTTAAATTCTATACAAATATTTGCAATGTTATATTTTAAAATTGGTAAAATTTTGAGAATTTCATGAATTTGATTTGCATGAGGTAAATACAAAATATATTTCTCTGAGAAATAAAACTTATAAAAGCATTCAGAGATTGAAGAGATTGAAAAACTAATAATAAGAAGAAAAAGATATTTAACTGTTTTTTTTTATAAAATATTAAAAAAATAAACTGCAATGCATTTTTGCAATATTGTAACACATAAAAATTAAAGAATAATATTCATGACAGAATATAAAATATAACTAAATATTTTCTGAAATATAATCCTTTTTTTGTTCTGGTGTATGTTCTATATATATTTATTTAGGCTCATATGCATAGCATATGTGTGTGTGTGTTTTTATACCTATATATGGTGTGCATATATAATGTCCGACATTATCGTTGACATTTATTAGGCCCAACTAAGTGAATTTTTTTGCTTTGCTGCCTTACATTAATATTGTTATTTTGCGTTTGTTGTTCCGTTTTCATGTGTGTGTACACCCTTCAGTCTAAGTATCCGTATTCAAACATGCACATGTGTGTGTGTGTGTTTTGTAGGTGTGTCGGGTTTTGTCACGTTTAGCTAGCCCAGTTTTTGTTTCTTGTGCGACATTTCGGGCCCAAGGGTTTTGGGTTCTGTGACGTTCAAACTTTACGTGTTATGTTATTGAATCATTTTATTAATATTCACACAAATACACTCAAAATTCAAGGGACTGCTGTGGTAACTGAATTGAAGTGAATTTTTATAGCTGGCTCGATCATTGATCTAAGATCACTAAGTGTTGATATCAAATATTTTTTTTCTGTTTAGATTACGAAGTATATACAAATATTGATGTGGGTATAAATATACATATATTATATGAATTATATATTCCTAATATTTTATATTATACTACACCTGAAGAGATAAGCCTCAATTTGCTTCCTTTAATATTAAAGCACAGTTATCTATTTGGCCAACAGCTTGAGCCATGAATTATATCCATTTATACCCTAGACTATTAAGCGGCTTTAATGTATTTTGATTGCACATTTTTGTAAGTTATGAGTCCCGAGTTATGTTCAACATATGCGCATAAATTGTACCCCGAAAGAGAGAGAGAGCGAGAGAGATGTTGAGTCCAGCCTGTTTTTGTCACAGAAATTATTCAACTACTTTCGAGACAACTAGGCGTATGGATAATGTGCCATAATTACACGTTCAGCTGCTAAGTGAATAGCCCCTATTAGGTAAAAGCTGATAATTCATGCCACGCGGGCGTCGCCACGCTAACGAGATCAATCAGTTTTTTTTTTTTGCCGTTGGATGTGGCTCAGCGTATTTTGTGGCAATTGTCTATTTAAATCACCTGCAACGTTTTTATGGCCTTCGTGTACTTTGGCCGGGTGTTGGGGTGGTGGCAACGGCTTTGTGGTTGATAATGCCGTTGCGCTTTTGCCAGATAGTCAGACAACGTGATTATGACAGGGGGATTCGAATCCGTTGACTGCTCGCCGAGCTTCACATCCGTTCCATTGTGCGAGGCCGGCCATAGTTGTAGCTATTATGGCGCTGTGTGTTTCCTGTGCCGGGCGCCGGTGTCGCTGCCGGGGTACGGCCGGGTTCCCGTTGGGTCCGTTCGCTGCTCGTTAGTCATCACCTGCCTACCAATGCCAAAACCCCAAAAGCCAAAAGCGTTAGCGACACTCTGCCATAGGCAGACAGAGGCAGTGAGACAGGCAGACAGACAGCGAGACAGCCAGACTGAGAGACGACAATGCAATTGGGATTGTTGCTGCAGCTCAAGGCTGTGATTTGTACCCTGTATTCCTGCGCCCGGTCACGTCCAAGTCGTTATCATTATCTGCCTTGTTATTAAACATAATAATTGGTTGCAATTTGGCATTTTGCTATTTCAATTTTCAGCTGCAGCTGCTTTTCCTCTTAATGGGCCTTACTTACCGACCAATTAGACGACAGTATTGTATTTTTATAGATTGAAGTATTTTAATATACATTTCATTTAAAGAGTTATTTTGTGACTATTAAATATATATGTTAAAATTCAATTATATTTATCTATTTATAATTATTATAAATTAATTAATTTGTTTCTCATACATCGATTTTTATAAGTAAGTTATCAAGGTGTTAATTGGCAAATGTTTCCTTTAGCAACTTACTTGCTGATGATTTTCTCACATACGTTTAGATGACTTGCATTTAAGCCTCATTCATTTCTATTTGGCTGTTAAGCCCATTCTCTCCATCACAGGTACTTAACCACTTAGGCAGGCAGTCAGAAAAGAAAAGGTGAACATAAATTGATTGTAGCGGTAAATGCTGATTAATAGCATATATAATTTATAACTCGTTTTGCACGTCAGATACATTTGCGTAACTTTACTTAATAAGCACTTTTACGCATTTTTAATGTGTACAGGGTATTAAAAGCTTAAAACTTTGTTGCTTATTATGGACTTATATATGTAAGTCAGCGACATGATACTCTATTTGTTTTCATTATTTAATATTTGATTTGTAAGATGTGTTTAAAATGCTTTAAATAATAGTTGGATGAATTAAATATGATATGAGGGTATATGGAGTGCATGTATTGCTTTAATTTTGGATACATGCTAACCATGGATATGTAAGTGCAACTATGTTGGTGCAACTTTGTAGGGTTTCCCCACTTTCGATATATGTAAGTATGTGTGCAGCACCCACACACACACACACACACTTTGAAAAACTAACAAATTTAATAATCATAAAAAGCAGAAGCAGACGAAACAGAAACAAAGCAAACGCTGCGTGAACAAAGCGCGGCACGCAACCGAGTGAAAGGCAATTTGGGGCAAATGCAAGCGAACGTAAGGATAATGCAGAAACAGGGCATGGTCATGGGTGTGGGCGTTGCCAAATTATGCCAGACCAAGTTTAAATGCAATTGAAAAGTTTTGCAAAAAGGCAGCGTGGCAAGCGACGGACAGACAGTGCATGGCATGGCACCGAGGGATGGATGGGGATGGGGATGGGGATGGGGGATGTGGGGGCGAGCATAAGAAATGTCATAAATGTTGACTCACTGCTCTGGGCGCCTGTTGGCAAAGTCGCTAAATTCATATGTACAACTTTATTGAGGGCAACCATTTTGGCAAATGAAATGCAACTGCAACGACGCCTCTCAAAACCGACGCCAACAAATTACCCTCAGGCCCCGGAAAGGCAGCCCAACCCGTTACCGAACCCGTACCCGAACCCGAACTCGAACCTCAAACCGAACACGAGCCCGGACCCGAGCCCGAACCCATGTCGGACCTATCCTTGGAGTCCCTCTGCAGCTGTGCTGCATGATAACGCCACTTTGTGGCAAGCGCGGGGTTGCAGAAAACTTTTGCAACCGGACGGACAAGTTGAACAAAAGTCTTAACATATTTTCGTAATCCAAAAGTTTAGCACAAATGCGACTTAATTGTTGCTACGCGTTACTTGTCCTCTCTCTGGACTAGTTGCAGTTGTTGTTGCTGTTGTTGCTGTTGTTGTTGTTGCTGTTGCTGCTGTTGTTGTCGCTGGCATAAACAAAAGCCTCGCCAAGCTGAGAACCCAAATGAATTTGCTGTTGATGCTGTTGCCGCGCTTTATTAAGTGATTAAAAAGAATAGCAAAAGTTGCGCAGCTGCAGTAGCAGCACTAACAGCGGCAGCAGCAGCAAGACTCGCATCAAGGGTGGCCAACTAAACGGGCTAAAAGCGATAGGATGTGGCCGCGTGCCGCCCATGGAGCGTAATTCTCTGCTACCACATTATGCAGATTTGAGCAAACAGAGCACAGAACACAGTAACTTGGCTTATTTGCTGTCTTTAATGCGCTTACTGTGGACAAGGGCGGGAAAATACTTCATGGCTCACCACGGGGCAGGCTCGGTGATTAGGGCCAAAAGTTGCGTGGCTTAAAAGGGGTTATGCATCAGCCAAGAAAAATAATCTGGAATATTTCTTCTTTTTATTTTTTATTACATAGAACGAGTTGAGCGCGTGCTTTAATTAATGTGAAAATCATTTTTAATTTTCAGTTGTCTTTAATATGTCGCCAAAAATGTCGCGAAAAATAAAAACAAGTTGCAGTCGGGTGTAATAAAAATAAAATATAAACATTAACCAGCATTACTTGTGAATAATTTAAAGGCTAAAATGACTAAAATGCCTTCTCATTGTAAAATCGGTTCAGTTGAAATTTGGGAACTATGGAACTGAGCGATTTACATGTCTAAATTTTTGTCAATTTTGGATTGATTTTTCATAAAAAATTCGACACCTTCCGAATTTTATTTAATGTGGTTTTTATACCCTGAACCCATTGAAAATGGGTAAAACAGGGTATTATGGTTTCGTTGAAATGTATGTAACAGGCAGAAGGAAGCATCTCCGACCTCATAAAGTATATATATTCTTGATCAGGACGACGAGCTGAGTTGATACAGTCATGTCCGTCTGTCTGTCCGTCTGTATGAACGCAGCGGTATCGGAATCTACAAAAGCTAGAAAGCTGATCTTGGTCTCATTCAGTTCGTATATATAATATGCAATACAAGTTTATCATTTTTTTCGATAACTTAACCGTTTCAATAATATCGATAAAAATCGATAACAGTCTTTTGTTTTCTTACAATATCTCGGAGACGATAAGAGAATTTAGAGAATTTAGTGCGTTATGTTTGTGTAAGCTAGACGCAGATTTTGGTATTTTCGGATTTTGGATACCTCCCCCCCAATCGCTCCCAATATCGATAAAACCAAAAAAAATTGCAAATAAAATATTACAGACCTGCAAATTGGTATGCACATAGATTTTGATGTCCCTAATAAGTATAAATTCATAACGATCATACATTTCGTTTAGAAGAAAATAAGGATTTCGTTTCTGTACTGGGGGCACGCGCACCGAGGAAAGTGAGTGCGTGCATTTGTATGTGTGTGTGTGTGTGTGTATGTGTGAATTCGTGTATGTATGTGTTAACTGAGCTGAAATGTTTTTAGAACCAGATCGCAGGGTTCAGGGTATCTTCTAATCGGGCGGCCCCGACTAGAGCCTTCTCACTTGTTTATGCTAATTTTGACAAATACAGTCTATTAAATAGATAAATTTTGAAAAAAAAATTTTTAAAATTCATATATTTTAATTGTATCAATCAATCATTCCCAAAATGCCAGCCAACATGAAAATCGGCTTAGTTTTGTCAAAGTTATGCAAGTTATTAAAAACAGAAATTCCCAATTGTAAATTTAAAAAAAAAAACAACAAATTTGTGCGAACTTTTGTACCAAAAATTTCAAAAAGTGTTCTTTCCAAAAAATCATAAATTCCCGAAATGCCATCAAATATGAAATTCGATTCAATTTTGTCGAAGATATGCGAGTTTCAAATATGGGAGCTATGAACTGATTAAAATCAGAATTGTATATATTTATACTATTTTCACTGCAAAAAAAGTTTATGCATTTACATCGATAAACACTATCAGTCGACTACCTGGCAACCCTGCTCTGAACACGAAACTGAGTAAAATGTGCAATGTCTTAGAATTAATTTGGCAATAAAACTTGAGCTACCCATGTAAACAATGTTTTTATCGCTTTCGTGTCCTTCTAATAAACAAATCGCCAGGCTAAACGAATTTTATGCACGACTTAAATGTGGTTGTGTTAATTGTTAAGGAGTCAGCCGAAATGTTGACCGTAATTCATTGTGGCAAGTATGTTCTACTCGAAATTTATTTTACTTAATATGAGCATACATTTTCACTTTTTGCTGCTCCGTTTTATATCTTTATTTTTTAGTCTCTTACAGGCATGATGGATTCTCTTGTGACATTACATTTTTTGCTCAACAGCAGCACAACAACAACCAGGACGAACGAGACTGATGACAGTAGCTTGTTGTTGTTGTTGCTGTGGTTGTTGTTGTTGTTGGGCCGAAAGATTTCATAAGTTTTTATGTCTTCATTTTCAGACAGGCGCCGCAAATCAAAGTGAATGGCATAAATGTCTGTATCTATTTAACACAAATGCCCTTTTAGGCATAAACAGTGTGACGTATACGTAATAAATACGCACATTATGTCAGCAACAACAACAAGAACAACAATAACAAGCGTGGCTAAAACAGAAGCTTCGCCATAAGCCATAAACCGAACGTATTAACGCCACAAATTTCGACACAAATGTGACACAAATGTCACAGAGACTTATTGATTTCCTCGAATCGAATTTTGATGAAAGCAAATGAGAATAACTACATACGAGACAGGGTATACAAAATACATATATACAACTAGAATAGCTACATACGAGACAGGGTATACAAAATACATATATACAACTAGAAAGCACCATATTGAGAAGGCGCGATTCCTAAATGCTGACCGGTGATGCACATCAACTCTTGTCGATTCGCAGCTGAAATCAAAATTAAATTCACGTGGCTCCAATCGAACACTTTTTGGCCCGATAAACACGTAGCGCGCAGCTAACCGCAGACGACCAGACCAAAATCAACACCAATACACACAGACAGACATCCAGGCATAGCTGGGGGGCATTACCGTTGATGGGCACACAAGAATGCAATTATGTGGACAGTGAGAACATGCTGAGATTGGAATCGGACCCCTGGCCACGGTTCAAAGGTGGTTTAGGAAATGCATCTCATTTCAGCTACAGACGCTCTTAGACGTTAAATGTTGCTGGTACTAAGATTTATCCTGTTAAAAGATGGTCAAAGAGCAAACTTAAGGTATGCATGTGTTTGCATCTTTATATCAAAAATTATTAGGGATATTATATAGGTTGTAATAATAAAATAATTATACACTTCATGTTAGGGGTACAGGGTATCTCCTAGTCGAGTTCTGTAGACTATAGGCACTCCTCTACATGTCAGTTGAAGGAATGTGAAGCGACGTAAAAAGAATTTAAAAATGTTGCATTTTTTGTTTTTGTTTTTGCTAAAATGCATGTTAGTCACGTAGAAAGCAAACTAGAAATTTAAAATTTGTCGGTGCCTCGCCTTGAGGTGTGCTTTGTGAATTTCCGTATCCGTTGAGCAACAATTTTCAAATTTCAATAGAGGAATTGCATTTATTATTTCTTGTAAATCATGTTTTCTTTTATGGGAATCAATATTTAAAGCACAGTGTGAGAAACTCAAAATATTTGGCAAAAATAAAATTGAAACATTGGTTTAATAAAAATATTAATTGGCTCAGATTAATTCAAACTAATTCTATTAAAATATATTATATAACCAAGCAAATATATTTAACAAAATATTTTTTGTACAATTTCATAACAATAATAACAATAATGTTATTTAAGCCCGGTCCACTTTAATCGCCTAAATATTTGCGTCAACAGTTAGTTAAACCCATAAATATTTATGCACATTTGACCAACAAAGGATTGCGAGGAAGCCGCAGCAAGCATCTGATGACAACGTGAATAGTCTCCCAAAGGGTGCCCAGTGGACTGAACCAAGGCTATTAAGGGCTGCCAACGGATTAAGTTCGGTCAATTGCCATTTCGACAAAATGAACTGATTTTAAGCAGTTGGAGAAAGCTAAAGCTGCAGTTTTTTTTTATAAATTTTTTTTTATTTGCACTAACAATGCTGACATTTAAATGCAATTTGAACAAAAGCGAAAAAGGGAAACGTTTATGCGATTCCTACCTAAAATAAATTGAAATTTGCAAAGTCATATTTTAAACGATATTCAAATGGAATGACAATCTGGGATTTCTCTTGGCTTAAAGAGTGTTTTGCAATATTTTGGTAATTTTTTTTGTTTATTCAAATCAGCCTTTATTCAATTCTTTCATTTATAGATGACCAGTGTTCAATTTTGTAATAAAAGGTTTATATACATATATATATTTGTATGAAATTTAAATTTAAAACTGACAATTTCAGTGGTGCAAGAATATTATTTTGTAACCACATTTGGCTCTGTTACGATTCAGTTTCTTGTTAACTTCTTCGACAAATGTTTGTGCTACCAGACAACGGCTGCACTGCGGTTTCTGGCAACGGTTTTCAGCATTTCTATGTAAACATTGGCATTTTTATTTTTCGGTGATGTGGTTTTCGTTTGCCACTTAGCGGTTAGTTTTGTTTTTGCTGTAAACGTAAAGTGAAATAAATTCTGTATCCAGAATGTAATAGATGTGCTCAGTTTCTGTCATCAAACCCAATGTACGTGACAGACAAACACACACACACATACACATACACATACGTATCCTGCTCCTGTTCTGGGATCTAGCAATTAGCCACGTTTCGCATTAAAAGCGTAGATGGCACGGGGGCTAGGTGGAAGGTGTATGATGGGCGGCACTTATGCCGTCAATAACTTAATTTTCACTACAACGTGATTTAATTAACGATTACAATAAGCAGAGGCGAGCAGGGTGCCCTTTTCGGTCAGATTGGGCCAATGGGATGGATGGATGTGTCCGCTGTCCCAGTTGCTTCTCATGAAACAATTAAGTGAGTTTCCCTGTCGCTCTGGGTTAACATCCAACTTGATATCGTGTTGACCGCTCTTTCAAAACTTTTTCCCCCTCCCCCTCCCCCCCGTTTGCCACATGTGAAAGCCATATGGCGTGTGAGTGCCAGCTAAATAGAAACGGAAATCGAAATCTTTATCCAGGCGTGTGTTTAACCGCATTAAATTTGGACCTGCGATATTAACTCTGCAATGTGGTGGGGTATATGGCATAACGAAACGTTAACACAATAAAAAGATGACACTTTTTTTTTAATACATTATTTAAACTTGTAATTTAGTATTGTTTAACTTTTAAAAAGTAAACACTAAAACAAATCTCGCTCTATTTGATGTGAAATAATCAATGATCAAACATTTGAATGGTAAACAGCTCAGCATCGAAATTGCTTGGGTTTCCCGGCATCCAGCTCATTTGCTGCATTGCTGCAGCTAGCTAATTTACATGCAGTTAAACTGAGGCGCCAACTTTGTGGCCCAACGAGCCATGTTAAAGTGCACAATGCGGCGTAAACAGCCAAACAACATTTGCATTCGTACAAAGCCAGCGGGCAACCCGCGGCTGTCCGCAGTCCTGTTGTCGTCCGCTAATAGGCGTATTTAAGCGCATTACGTTGAAATTATCGTAGATGGTAAAGCGCTGGAATATGCAATCAGCATTTTTATGCCAGTCCTTGCGAGAGAAGGGCGCGCATCAGAGCTTTTCATCACGATACGATTTCTCTTGAATTGTTTGTCTATAATATCTTAAATATAAAGGATTTTATTTATGGTTTTATATATAAAGAAAAAAAAAATAATGGCATTTAGTATATATTTGTTAAGTCAACCATTTTTATTATATTAAAATTTATAAATTGTTTTATAAATGTGGTTAATGTCTTGTGTTTTGCAAAGAATATATTCAGCTTGTCCCACTGTATGTCGGGCAGCTTTGTGCCCCCACCCAATTTCCATGTCCACTTCAAGCCAAACCTAACAAGTTGTGGTAGCTGCTGTATTGAATAACTTTTAAAAACAACTACATCGAAATTTCGAAATACAAAAAAGAAAACTTTTTGCAGCCTCCAGTTATTTAAACAAAAATGTTTGTTCGATTCATAATTTTATTACGCATTTATTTTTCGTACATTCTTTTCATATGCATATTTTAACTTTACAAAAAAAAAAGTTTTTCTCCTTTGTGTATTATGCTTTAATTAAATATTTCCTTACTTTCCTTAATTGTTTATTTCTTCTGTTTTTGGTTTGCATATTTGGTCATGCAGCTGGATTTCAACGATTTAGTTTAAAGTTTTAAAACAATTTCTTTTTTTTGTCGTTTTATGGAAAGTTGTTAATTTAAAATGTACACCAAAAAATGTATCCTTTACAACTATAATATATATCTGTCATTATCAATTTGTAATGACGTTTTCCTTTATATTTTATGTATATCATTTTCATTTTTCTGTTCGTTTTGGATTTAGGTTTTTGAATTCGAACCGCTTTTCTATTCATTCAAGCCTTAAAGGAAGTTAGCAAACTTTTCCCATTTATATACTTTCAAAACATTTCTTTTTACGATTTTCGATAATCATTTAAATCGGTTGATATAAGACTACATTGATTTGCAATATCTTGTGTGGGATGCTTTGCTTTTCGTTCCTTTGGGTTCTTTTGATAATAATTATGTTCTTGATACATCATATATGTATATATATATACTTTTATTAAACAAAGAGCTTCTCGGTTCACATACATATATAAACTAGTGAGTTTTGTTTTTTATTCTTTCAATAGTCTACATGACATTGCCGCCAGTTTTTCATCAAAGTCACACTGAAATAGTGAATACAATTAATTGTACTTAATCTAATTCTATGACATGTATTTTTTCCACTCAATTCTTAGTTTATAATTAGTAATTCACAAAGCAAAAAATATGCATTTATTATAAATATATATATATATATATATATATATATATATATATATATATATATATATATATATAT
>SCDY01001362.1:0-30636 GCA_004143825.1 Drosophila micromelanica
GGGGTCGGAGATGCCTCCTTCTGCCTGTTACATACATTTCAACAAAACCATAATACCCTGTTTCACCCATTTTCAATGGGTTCAGGGTATAAAAAGAAACACTATTCTGCTTTTTGCTGCATGTTTCCGCATCGTCTGCTGGGGAAATGGTCAATATTTTTTTGTTTTATTTAATTTTTTTAGCATCTCAATGTGTGGTAACATTAACGAGTATGTGTGTGCGTGCTCTTTGAAGACTTGTGCAATTTATGATTACCGTTTTTCTCCACTTTCGCTCTCGCTCTCTCTCTGTTAATTTATCTCATCTCTCAACTTTGTGCCGTTAGGATGTGCATAATGTGTGTGAATTTCCATTTTCCCATGCGCTTCAAGAACTTTATGATTTGCTGCACTTAAAAATTCGCACGGGTTTTCCATCAGAAATAAACAAAAACACTATTTTCTAATGTCTAAAACTACAACAAAAATCAAGTTCTATTGATCTTTGGGCCTAGGAATACGGAAATATGATATTATGACTCGAATGTTAAAATTTTAATCTTTGGAAATATTAAAGGTTAAGTGTTGAGAACTTGGATAATGCTTTAATCTAAGTTGTAGTAGAGCTGAATATGTTAGAAAGTAACATTTATATGTTAAACTTAACAGTTGTGCGCCAACATACACTATCAAGTTATTTTACAGTTTCCAGAATTTTAATTTTTGCATTCATTTTATTTGAATTTTATATTTCCTTCAAGGGTCGAAAAAATTATATAATACTGTTGTTTTGTCCGCTTATCAAAGGGATTTTTTCACAATTGGTTTTTGTATATTGAAAAAAAAATTTGTTTTTTAAATTTTAAGAATTTGCCAATACAATTTTCTTTTAACTTTAATAGACATTTGGTAAATTTTGATTGAAATGGATATATTTCAGTTTATAGTATGGCTATGGTGCTTAGTTAAAGCCAATAAAAGTTGCATATTATGTTAAATGGCCTACTAAACAAAACAGTAATACAAATTAGGAACGCTGCAGTCGGGTGTAACCGGCTATGCAATACTCGTTCAACGTAAAAGAAGCGAAAAAGTCAAAACGGTTTTGATTGATTTAAAAAAGTGTCGATTACTTGTGGGCTAAGGGGACTTTTGAGGTTTCTTTTTACTTCGTGAATGACTATAAAAACTTACTCAGCAGACTTAAACTGTTCTTTACTATCTTAACTTCTTTAAAACCACTCGAAACATTTGCTAAAGAATGTTGTCTTTGTTTATTTTTATTTGATTTATAGCTCATAAATTACAGGCTCATTGAAATGTTATGAAGTAAATAACAGTGAGCTCTTTTGAGTCGATGACTTGATTTGATTTTAATGAAAAAATAATGGCCAAATGGAAACTGGCATACGCGGAGTTAAGCCAGTTATTTCAGTTTGTTTTATGGTACAGATCGTAACTGTAACTGTAACTGAAACTAAAACTGACAGTAACACATCATAAAATTGTTGTTGCCCAAATGAATTTCCCTTTCGTTTCATACTTGAAAACCCACTGAGGCTTGACCGAAGCCAAGGCCTAGGTTCAGTTGCGAAGTTTTCACTGAAATAACAGCAAATGGAAAAGCGTATTTTTCTTCGTCTGTTTAGAGTTTTTTTTTTTTTTTTGAAGGTGACGACGCGTCGCGCCGTGACAACCAAAACACAATAAATCTTATATTTCAGACGCGTTGCTCATTAATGAATAACGGACCGTTGAGGCCTCTCTTCGGGCTAATTAGAACGGGAAAGCTACAGCAACAGCAACAACAAATGCAGCAGAAGAGAAACAACAGAAATTGAACGGCAATGTTACGGTTATTCCAAAAGACAATGAATACCTAATTATGACTCTAGTATAAATTAGTGATATATAGCTGCATTAGCAAAAACAACAACAAGAATCACAACAAATGCAATTAATAAGGTGGTAAGCCAGTAAGAAATATCTGATATTTTTATAACCTTAAACATTAGTAAATTCTGAAAATGAGGGTATATTGCAATTATGCCATTCAGCTTTAAACACATTTAATATGTACTGTGATTGATATCCAGGTCCTTTATCCGATCATTTTATTTCAGTTTAATTATCTAGGACCAATTACTTTTTTACTTTCTTGAACAAAGTAGTCTTGTTTAGGCCAACACAATAAAAACTTCATAAAACATTGTTCAAATTCAAAATAGATATAATTAAAGCCTTTTATACAATATAAAAAATTTTCGTAGTTATTTTTAAAAATATCTTTTAATCATGCAGTTCCCAGTAACATGGGTATATACTTAAAAGAGCTTTCACTGTACACAAAATTAAACGCCATCATTAAGCACCCTGCTCTAAATGCAAGTAAGAGAGGGATAGAATTCGTACCGGTTCTATTGTGAACATTTTAGTAATATTTTTTTAATATACTTTAATTGAGTATACATCATTATTAACTTTAGAAACGTCTGGAAATGTTGCAAAATTAAGTTTCCTGCAGAAAGTACAGAAGTTAATACAAGAATTCTCGTACTTACAAAATATTCTTTCTCAAATTAAGTACACATTTTTAAGAATATTCGCTGTATTTAAATCGTAATATTTAAAACTTTTGGAAACGTTCTTCTTAAACGGATTGAATTCATCATAATTTTCGAAAAAAGTGAACTGGGTTATGATTTCAACAAGACCCTCCCCCGCATAGCGTATGTGTTAGTCAAGCACTCTCATTTAAAGATCTCTTTACTTGTCATTTTAAAGCTATCATTGTGAATTCTTTTGTTTTGTTTATTAATTGCATGCATTACGCAAGCGTTCACATTGTTCCAGTCAAAATAACTGGAATGAGTTGCTGGACATTTCAAATTCGAATTGGAATTGACGTGTGCCGTTATTTCTTTTTTTTGCCAACAGGAAACTTATGATTGCGAACAAATTGCATGCGAGAGAAATGCCAATTGGCAAAGTTATGCTACGCTGTCGCTCTACCTCTCTCTCTTGCTGGCTCGTTCTGTCTTAAGCTCGCTCTCTGTTTCTCTCTCTCTCTCACTCTGTCTTGCGCAAGCAACAAGTGCAGCCCACAATTGTTGTGGTTGCTTTGATTGTTGTTGTTATGATTCTGCGCCTGTCAAAAGTTAGCATAAAAAAAGCCAAAAGCAATCGCCAACAGCAACAAAAACAAGTCTCTCAAAGCGCAACAGCAGCAGCAGCAGCAGTTAACTTTGAAGCTTTGTAACGTTGTCGCCGCTGCCGCTTCGCTGTTGGTACGCTCTTTTATTCTCTTGTCTGTGTAACTGTAAATATGTTTTCACTTTGTTATGTTTGCGCATCTGCTTTTAACGTGTACCGTCTTTGAGTTCGACTTCTGGCTGTTGCTAGTGTTATTGTTGTTGTTGTTGTTCATTCACTCGTTCATTCACACTGCACACACACACTCACATGCATACTTACATATACATGCATACATATATGCGCATATGTGTGTCAAAAATTTTTGACAAATAGTTTTACAACTTACAGCAACAATGAGCTTTTTTCACAGTTATTCGCTTTTTGTTTTTTTCTGCAACAGGTTGCCGCTGATCCTTCCGTGCTTTTACTGTTCCCTAGTTTTTTTTTTTTTGGATTTTTTGTATTTAACACATTGCACTTTGTTGTTGTTATTGTTGTTGACTGCTTTTCACAATTTTTTTTATTGCACTTTCTTTTTCACACACACAGATACATACAGACTTATGTACATACATACAAAGTTATGTACGTGCGCAGATATGAACATACATTCGCTTGTTGTTGTAAAAAGGCATGTAATACCTTCTGTGCTTCTTCTTCTTTCAATGTACTTCTTCTGCTAGTCACACTGACTAGCATTTAGCAGTTAGTCTGTACGTGTGTGTGTGTGCGTTTTGCCTTTCCACACGACGCCGCCGATCTTAATACCAACACGTACAAACGACGGACGGCGACGCTGACGTTAGCGCCAACGTCAACGTCGGCGCAATACATGCAAACAACAAAAAACAAGTCACTTTTTTCGCCTTCTTTGCTGCGGCTGCTTCTTCTACCACTTTTTGTCTTTTTTTATTTTTTGTTAACTGTTGTTTTTGTTTTCTTTCTAGTTTTGGACTAAAAGGTGTGTTTGTGTGTATGTTTGTGTATTAAGTTTTTTTTTTTTGGTTCTGCTTTTGCTGCTTCTGCGACGGCCGCGTGTGTCTGTCTCCAGGTTAAAACAGCAACTGATCGACTTCGTAGGCCGCAGGCAGCCACGAAGCTAAGTGAGCTGCGCTTGCTTGCAGGTGTGCGTGTGTGTGGTTATTGGTTTACATGTGTGCGCAAACCTTTGCTGAGAGAGTTGTGTTGGTGCGAAAGAGAGCGCCCAAACGGAGAGAGTGCGCTGGCATAGCTCAGGTGTATAGGCCACTTAACTGGTGGCCGATGCCAAACAAGATTCCAGCACGCAAACGCACAACAACAACAACAATAAGACTAATAACAAGCGTACAAGCATACAAACAAATAAAAATACTTGGCTAGATTTGTCTGCTTGCCAATAGGCTGCTATACAGGTGGTTGGCAACGCGACGTCTCCCCTATTGGTATGCTGTACAAAGTCAACACTGGAAAACTGCAGCAACCTCTGACACTGCGCGCATAAAATAATGAATGAATATATTTACGTACATAGCTATATTTATACAAAACAAAAAAACTTTTAAGCAACAACAACAGTTATGCCGCTCACAAACACAAACTCTCAGTGGGCAGCGGCGTAGTACGCGCCAACTTTAACAGGGGGCGCCACATAAGGCTTATTGCAGTTTTCCCACGCTGCGCACACAACGACACAAGACAGTTACGCTCGCTCAGCCATGACGCTCTCGCGCACGCTCTCTCTATTTTGCTCTCTCTCTCTCTATGTCTTGTTAGTTACCTGCGCAAGCCGCTCGCGCAGCCCCCGCTCGACCAACACACCTGTACAGCAGCAATGCGTGAGTGTGTGTGTGTGTGTGTGTGAGCATTGCTGATGTCTATGCTGTTGCTTCTTCTTCTTCTTTTGCTTGCTCAATTACCAACAGAACTGCCTACGTACCTGTTTGTATTTTTCAAGCGCTTAAATTCCAATTCCAGGTGAGCCATTTTCTCATTATTTGGATTTTTGCACAATTCGACATTCTATATTTAGTAACTGCAACAATTATCGAGTGTTTACTGCTTATCGTAGTTTATTTAACGTTTGTCCGAGCTGCAATTCACGCTCTCGCTCTACCTCGCTCTCTCTCACGCTTCTCCTTCTAACAGCAACAAGCGACGACAACTGACTGACAAAACCGCGGAACGTAAACGCGTTTTGGTCGAAAGGCAATGTGGAGTGGGAGAGAGCGTATGTCGTTGGGAGAGTGTGGGAGAGCGAGGCTTGTGTGTGCCTGTGTTAGAATGGGCTGCCTACCTGGTCGCCTGTGCATATCATGCAACAGTGGAGCAGTTGACTGTGCTGCATGGCATGCAGGTCGTAAAGTGGAAATCAAATAATTAGTGCATATATCGTAAAGGAGTAAATGCAGTGGCTGTCAAACTGTGAGGCTTATAAATGGGTGGGATGAACCTAGTTTGCTATAATTAATAGGATTGTTGTATGTAGAGATTTTCTAGATTAAAGCGCTCTCTAGAGAATATTACTAAAATATATTAATAATAAACCCTAGTTTTTATAACTTCTAGAAGAATAGAAAAATAATAAATATAAAGCAACAAATTTATGCTGCATGTCATGCAGCTCGTAACGTACAGGTGGCCAATGCGTGTGAAGATCGTAAAAGTGTAAAAGGAATAAATTTTTTTAAAATGGCATGGGCGATGGTTGTTTTTTTTTAAGAATCATTGCACAATACAAATACAAATACAATAATATAAATATATATAATAACAGGCGAATAGCGTTTTGAGCGGCTCTTCACAAAATAATTTCGTTCTTGAAACTGCGACTGAGCTCCTTGTGCGGCAGGACGATGCTGTTGAGCAAGATCTTCTCGGCGGGTATTTGCACAAAACACCCTGTGAAAAGTGGGAATAGAGATGGGAAAAGTGAGAATGTAGCCGACTGCGCGATACTCTGTTCAAGGTGCAAAACTAAATTAAAACAGTCAAAAGTGGTTTTTAAATAATACTCTAGCCTGAAAGCAGAATCTCTAAAAAAAGACTGCACAAAACGAATATACTCTCTACACATTGTGAACAGAGTATATCAATTAGAATATTTTATGAACATAACGAACCCAATATGGTTATGGAGGGATTCAGTTTGCCCTCGTTGTTGAACAGGGGCGGATTTTCCATTTTGGCGAAGGGCTTGTTCGGATCCGGATCGCTGGGCGTGCCCTCGACGCGCGTCCAGGCGCCAATGGTGCAGCCCCGACCCACAATCGAGTGCAGTATGAGCGTGTGATCCTTGATCAGCGCCTGCTCCAGCACAATGGACTCGCGTATGCGCACGCCCGGACCGATGGTCACGCCCGGACCGATGGCCACATTGGGACCCAGCTGTGGAGGAGAGATCAAGGGAGATGGGATTAACTGGATTAACTGGAGTGTGGGCAACTAGTACTAACCACCGCCGAGTGGTGCACGGTGGCACTGGGATGCACATAGACGTCCGGAAAGACGGTGCATATCAGATTGCCATCGCCCTCGCCACGCTTGTTGCCCACATTGGCCAGGCGCTCGGGATGGGTGCGCTTGTAGAGCGCCAGGTAATGGCGATTGGCATAGATGGCCGAGCCGGCGGTCTTCAGCTGTGACCACCAGTTGGGCACCGGCATGGCGAAGAGCATATCGGTGCCAGCCAGCGGGGTGAGCACCTCCTGCTCCCATTTGATGTGGCCCTGCTCCTTGCCATTGCCGTTGCCGTTCCCATTGCTGTAGCTAATGCAGCTGTATTCCTCGCCCTTGGCGTGAAAGATTTGCGCCAATTTCGTGAATATGTCCATGGAGCAGACGTAGACGCCGCAATTGATGTAGGTGGACACATAGGAGCTCGGCTTCTCCACGTAGTGGGAGACGGCACCACTGCCGCGATCGAATACGAGGCAGCCGTAGTGCAGGGACTGCTGGCGGGTCGCCTCCGTGCTCATGATCGTCACCAGAGCGCTCGACGGCCGCTCCGTGTGAAAGCTGTACAGCTCCTGCAGCGGAAAATCGGCGCACACGTCGCCGTTGAGCACGAAGAAGGCGCGCGGATTGCCGGCACGTATCTGATCGCGGAAGTGGTACATGCCGCCGGCGGTGCCCAGCGAGGTGAACTCCTGCAGGTACCTGGAAATGCAGCGGAAAAAACCAATTGAAAACCAGGTGAATAGCAGAATCTCTGTGCCCAGCAGAACATCCTCCATAGTCATCATTTAGATTTAAATTGTATAGCAAAAAATACCTTTAAAAATCTGATCGAAAACGAGAACTTACATCGCATATTTTATCTCTCTTATAAATATAAGCTGAAATATGCTTAGAAGAACGTGATCGATATTTATCGATTTTAGCAAAATAAAATTATCAATAAACCGGATCTGCTTACGATGAACAGGAATTTTAAAAGCGAACGTTCTAATCCTCAGTTCTCAAATTTTCCGAAATATGCTTTAAAAATCGGGTAAAAACGGATACTTATCGATTTCAGAAAAAGGCGCCGGCTTTCGACCATTTAAAGTAAACATAAAGCAATTAAGATCTACAGAAATATAAATCTAAATATTAATCTTTATATAAATCTTTTTGATATGCTTAAGAAAAGATAAAAGGAATATTTATCGATTTAGGAAAAACAGCACAAGCTATAAAAATTTCAAAATAATAAACGCAAATTAAATATAGTATAAGAAACAAATATCTCAAGTCTCTGGCTCTTTAATATATGTCTTTAAGATATGTCTTAAACCCCGATCGTTATTAACAGGGCGATATTTCTCGATTTATGTCGGGCAATCGATAATTTAGAACAAACTTCTTATGTGTATGGAAAACAGGAATTTAAAGGACGAAACCTTAAATTTGAAGTTTGAATAGTGTTTGAGAAAAAAACATGTATACTGTATGGCTCGAAGATGGCTATTTTTGCCTTACACATACGTATGCAGAGAACCAATATACTCCTTTCCCGTCCGTTTTTCAATAAGAACAATTAAAGACACGTCAGCTTAAAGACGAATTCGCCCAAGTCCGCTCACCTAATGTTGATGTTGCTGCTGCTGTAGAGCGCCTGCATGTCGCTTACAAAGCCCTCCATCTGCGTCTGCGGATAGAAGCCGATGATGAGGATCTCCCTGAGCTCCTTCAGCTGCACGCAGGCTTCGATGTGATGGGCAATCAGCGGGCGCCCGGCGACCGGGAAAAGCGGCTTGGGCGTGTCCAGGGAGAGCGGGCGAAAGCGGGTGCCCTTCTGGGGGCCACCAATCAGAATCACCGCCTTTAGCATGTTTGGGGTTGGGCTATTGTGCAGCTGGTGACTTAACCCTTTTTTCTCTATAATTTTCTCTTATCTATTAATTAAACTGATATCAAGTTATGTTTACGTTGTCAACAAGAATTATCGATATCGCGTTGCCAAGCACGCAATCAGCTGTTACGTGCGCTGCGTTGCCAACTATAATGCAGGCAGTTGCGATAGTTGCATTTCATGCTGCTCCTATATCGATGAAGTGCGATGAATTTGTCTGGTATGCAGCTAGCAGCAAAGATTTCAGGCAAAAACACATGTGTACTAATTTGATGTACTAATCAATAAATTGATTTTAATGATTTTTTTGTGCAAAGCTCTTGCTCTTGGGGTGTGATTTCAATGCAGGCAGTGCAAATTATAATCCTAACACTGCAAAATTAAACAGCTTAGCATTAGAATTATTACATATTAAAAATTTGTAAGCCCCTTACGTACTGTACAGAAATTATAATGATAAAAATTACAAGCACATCTGACTTTTTATAGTAACTATAATGTATTAAAAACCAAACTAAAATATTTGATGAATTTCTTTCGATTTTCAGCTTAGTACGCTGTTCGCACAGATATTGAGCGGCAAGCACAACGCGAAACAGCAAACCAGTTATCGATAGCTATGACTTGACATCACTAATACAATAGCGCCTCGGCCGGAATGGCGATGTAATTTTCGTCAATAATTTTCACAAGTTTACTGCAAGCACGGTAATCGGACAGTTTGTGCACCGACTGGTGGCAACCACAAAACTCGTCTGTCCACCGCTCCCTGAGACCGGTGTCTGTGTCTGTGCTTGTGTGCGTGTGTTTGTGTGATGGCATCAGCCGAACAGCTCGTCGCAGCCGCTTTACAGGGTGCCGCCAATCCCAGCCACGAAATCGTGCAAAAAGCGGAGTCCCAGCTCAGCGAATGGGAACAGCAACCGGGCTTCTTTCCCATACTGGCCCGGCTGAGCATGAAGCTGCCGGGTGATGGCGATCCAGCGAACGCTGCCGTTGCGGCCGCCGCCGGAGCGACGCTCAGCGATGCGGTGAAAATTCGATGGATGGCCGCCGTTTATCTGAAGAACGGCATTGAACGCTATTGGCGTCACAATTCGCGAATGGAGCTGCCGCCGGAGCAGAAGCAACAGATCCGCGACATCCTGCTGCAGCACTACAGTGCCGAGGATGTGCCCCAGGTGGCGCTGCAGGTGGCCGTCCTGCTGAGCAAAATTGCGCGCATCGATAGCTGGCCGGAGCTGCTGCCCACGCTGATGAAGCAGCTGCAGGCGTGCAGCGGCGCCGACATCGAGACGAACCCACAGCAGCAGCAGCAGCAGCAGTGCACGCTGCTAATGCTGCACTACGTCATCAAGGCGCTGGCCTCGCGTCGCCTGCTGGCCGAGAAGCGCGCCTTCGAGGAGTTGGCCGCACAAATCTTCAGCTGTATGGCGTGGAACATTTGGTCAGCGCTGACCACGCGCTGCCTGCAGCTGATCAAGACTGACCCGTCCGCGCAGGCGGCGCACAGTTGCCTGCAGCGCGCCCATATATCGATGCGTTCG
This sequence comes from Drosophila micromelanica, assembly GCA_004143825.1. Classification (NCBI taxonomy): domain Eukaryota; kingdom Metazoa; phylum Arthropoda; class Insecta; order Diptera; family Drosophilidae; genus Drosophila; species Drosophila micromelanica. Next base: position 10,036 of record SCDY01001362.1, read on the forward strand.
CTGCGCAAGCTGCTCGTCTACGGTTGCGGCAGCAAGCCGTACAAGTCCAGAGATCACATGAGCTTCATCGAGCAGCTGTTCGAGCGGCTGCGCCAGTGCCTCGAGCTGCGCTACGAGCTGCGGCTGAGGACGACGGGCCACCAGCAGCTGATCGGCGATCTGGAGCGCTTCATACTGAAGATGATGAAGACGCTGAACGAGTTCATGGAGCGGCATTCGTTGTCGTTCGCCCGCTTTGTGCCCGTCGCGTTGGAGTTTAGCTTCCACTATGTGTTCCACGAGGGCACCGCGCTCATCTTCGATGCCGGCGAGCGCATCAATTTCAGCAATTTTGTCATTCAGGCCATCAATCTGCTGAAGGGCATCATGATGAGCGGCAACGATAGCATTGCACAGGATCCGGCAGCCAACACGCTGGAGGATGAGCTGCTCTCAACGGCGGCGCAGGCCCAAATCAAGTTCTTTAGCGTGGAGCGCGTCACGTATCTGTGCGAGAAAATTGTCACGCACTATTTTCTGTTGACGCCCGAGGAGCTGGCCGAGTGGCAGCAGGATCCGGAGGGCTATGGCCAGGACGATGGCGGCGGGGACGCCTGGAAATATGAGCTGCGCCCGTGCGTGGAGACGCTCTACTTCACCTGCTTCACCCAGCACTCCAGCGTGATGATCAACGAGGTACTCAAGTTTGTGCGGCGCGTCCAGCAGCTCCAGCTGACGGAGACGTCCGAGCTGAAGGTCATCCTGCTGAAGGATGCCATCTACAATGCGGTGGGTCAGGCCTCGTTTCACTTCTTCAATAAGCTGGAGTTTGGCTCGTGGCTGACCTCACAGCTGCTCGCCGAGCTGCGCATCGATGCGCCCAATTTCCGGATCCTGCGACGTCGCATCATTTGGCTCGTCGGCAACTGGGTGGGCGTGCAGCTGCCCCGCGAGCTGCGCCCCGTCGCCTACGAGGCGTGCCTCCACCTGCTCCGGCCCGAGGAGGACATGCCCATACGCCTGGCCGCCGCGCGCACCCTCAACCTGCTCATCGATGACTTTGAGTTCATGCCGGAGGCGTTCCATCCGTACTTCACGGCCCTCTTCGAGGCGCTGTTCCTGCTGCTCCGCGAAGCTGGCGCCTGCGACACCAAGATCGTGGTGCTGGGCACGATGACGCTGCTCGTCGAGAAGATGAGCGAATTTATTGAGCCGCAGGCTCTGCAGTTCATCGCCTACCTGCCGCTGCTGTGGCGCGAGAGCGACGAGCAGGAGTTCAACATGCTCCGCTGCGCCATCATCGGCACCCTCGAGCAGCTGGTCCGCACCATTCGCGACGTCCCCGAGAGCATGAAGCCCTTCCTCTACAGCGTCATCGAGCTGAGCACAGACCTGCAGGCAAGTAAACTATACTGCATAAGATATACAACATTTTTAAATACTCTACAAAATTATTACCATTCAAATTCAATTGAATCCTTTTTACTTCAGTTTTTAAACCAGTTAATTAGTCATTCCATCTTAGTCTTCTATGGAATTCATTTTTAAAACTCTCCGACTGATTTTCAATTTTGTCATGAACCGTACTCTATTATATAAAGTACACTCTCCAGATCCGGATCATTTTCCTAAAGGATTCTCTGGGTTCTGGTTCACAAACTTAAATAACACAAATGTGTTAAGCTTCATAATATTATCGCTCAAATCAAAATTCTTTTATCATACATACCATCCAATTCAAGTCGCTTTACCACTTAAAAACCGGTTCACCAACTTAAAACATAATTTTCGCTGTAAAATCGGTTTAAGGTTAGATGCCAATTTTCACTTTAGTAGCTTAAATATTGCCAGTGCCTTCACTTTGACTACAATAGCTTTAATTCCTGTTGAGTAAAATCGTCGAACATCTTATGAACCGGTTCGCCAACTTCACCTCATATTGTTTTTTTGCGACTGTGTTAAATTGAAAATAGTTAAAGGTACATAACATTTCTAACCTACAACCTAACCTTTATTGCAAATAACAAATAAAATCCGAATTAACACACTGAACCACGTGTGAACCGGTTCGCAGGCGTAAAAGAGCTTTACTTGTAGATTAAACGTATCCAAACATTTTTAATAGCGATAACATATAATTAATTCGAAAACATAATTTAAAGAGCTCAAATATTTTCCATTTGTAGTTAATAATTTTCTTATGAACCGGATTAACATGGTTTTAAGTATGGTAATTTAAAATAATTAATTTTGTGACCTTTGTTTTGTGTTTTTCTTACGCTCCTTGCTCGCTCCTTTAGCAACGCTGTCACGTCTACCTCATCGAGGATGGGATAATGCTGTGGCTCGCTGTTATTGGCAATTCGACGGCGCTGACACCGGAGCTGCTCCAGCTCTGCGATCATCTGTTGCCCATCATTGAGATGTCGTCGGAGAATCTGCGAACGGTGCTCCAGCTGATACACGCCTATATCCTATTGGATGCGCACGTAAAATCAATTATATATATGTAGAGAGAGAGAGAGAAAAATTATACCTAAATAACTTTCAATTTGTTTGCAGGCCTTTCTCAGTCGCCATGGCGAGGGCTTTGTGGCCTACTGCGTGCGCTCCTTCGAGGATATACGCACTGAGGGCATCATTGCCATGCTGCGGATATTCGAGACATGCCTCAAGACGGACGCCACGATGGGTCTGCGGCTGGTGCGACCCGCTCTGCCGTTTGTCTTCCAGCAGGTGTGCCTCAAGCAGGAGTACCCGATGACCATGAGCTGGTATCTAACGCTGCTGGCGCGCACCCTGCTCATCGATCAGGCGGTGTTCATGTCCGTTGTCCAGGAGCTGCCGCAAACGGACGCGCTCGCCCGCATTCTGGACGTGTGGATTGAGATGTTTCCGCTGGTCGCCGACACGCACGCGGAGAAGCGGAAACTGTTTTGCCTGGCGTTCGCCTCGATCTTCGGCAGCAATGAGCTGGTGCTGGCCCGGCTGCCGCACATCCTCCAGCTGGTGGAGGAGACCCTCGCCGAGGTGATGGACAAGCAATACGCGGCAACGGACGAGGGTGCCGACAAGGCGACGCCACGCTATTACGACTCCCTTGTCATACACGACGAACACGAGCTGGAGGAGTTCCAGCCGCAGCTATACGATGACTATCACTCAAAGACCTACCACGACGACAGGCATCGCCAGCTGGTGCTCAAGGATCCCGTTTACAAGATACCGCTAACCGAATACCTCAAGTGGCAGCTGCAGCAACTCCAAGGCCAGCTCGGCGCCGCACGCTACGAGCAGCTGATGCGCGCCGTCTGCCCCGAGGTTCTCGAAAAGATCAACATGTACATAGAGCAGACGGTGCCGAAGGCGTGCGGCGTTTGCGCCGGCAGCGGCGATGACAGCGAACCGACGCCAAACGATCCCGGCCAGCAGACCACAATTGACTGATGGAGGGGCAACCACAATAACAATAACAACGGGAGCAGCAGCAGCAGCAGCAACAACCCGCAACAGCAACACCATCAGGTGTTCCATGCCGGCGCCATCAATTGCTGTGCTTCAAAAGCTTTCAACAAACAGTCTTAAGTTATTAATGTATTTTGTATTGAAATTATATATTTTGAATTGTTAAAAAAAAACAGAAACAAACATAAACAAAACAGACTTGTCGTATCTTAAGCTAGTCCACCGCCGGACGTCGCTCCATTTTGCTCCGGAGCAGATTTCGTATGGTTTCGTCCTTTTGCTGCAGCTTGTGCCGCATCTTCTCCAGCTCCTCCGTGTTGCGCAGCTGCAGTCCGCGCAGCTGCGACTCCTTGTGCTTGAGCAGCGTCGACAGCTGCTGGACGGCATCGTACGTCTCGCGCAGCTCCGCCTGGCCCGCCTCCAGCTTCTGCGCCCACTGCAGCGTCATCCGCAGCCGCGCCTTGAGCCGATCCCGGGCGTGCTTCGCCTTCTCGGCGCTGCGCAGGAGCGTCCCGGCGCGCTGATTGCTCGCCAGCAGCTGCTCCTGCAGTGTGGTCAGCTCCTTGGCGTGCTCCTGCTTCAGTTGCTCCAGCAGCGTTTTGCACTGCTGCACTGCCTCCGTTTCCCCGGCGGCTGGAGTTTGTGTGGGCGTGGCAGCTGGCGGCGTCGCTGTGCTCTTGAGCGCCACCAGCTCCGCCTTGCAACGGGCGTAGGCGTCCTGCAGGTGATTCATGTCCAGGAGCAGCGTCTGGTTGCGCTGCTCGTAAAAGTGCATCACCTCCACCAGTTTCTCCTTGACCAGATCGGTTTTGCGCGTCTGCGTCTCGGCCTTGGTGCGACAGACGCCCAGCTGGGCCTGCAGACGCACTCGCTCCTCCGCCCAGCCGCCGACATCGCGACGCAGCTGCTCCTGCGCCTGCAGCAGCCGCGTGTTCTCCTCCAGCGCCCGCTTCAGCTCCTTGGCGAACAGCTCAAAGTCCGCCGCATATTGGCCGAGCAGCGCGTCCTTGTCCCGCAGCGACTCGTCGTACGCCTGCAGCAGCGGCGTCAGCGTGTGCGTCGGCAGCTGCGCCGTCCACGCGGGCAGCGCTGAGGCCTTCCCGCTGCAGGTGGGCGTGGCCGGGGCCTCGGGCTCCGCGGCGCGTCGCTGATCCTGATAGCATTCGATCTGGACGTTCAAACGAAAGACGAGCGTCTTCAGCATGTCCACATCGTTGGCCAGCTCCTCGTTCTGCGCCAGCAATCCGCTCTGCTGCTGCTCCAGCTGGCGGCAGCGCGCACAGTCCGCCAGCTGCTCCTCCGCCCGGCCCAGACGCTGCTCCAGGCGGTCGCTCCGCTCGCGCAGCTGCTCGTTCTCCCGCGCGAACTGCTCGTTGTACTTGTGGAGCGTCGCCAGGCGCTGCAGCAGCTGCTCCAGCTGCTCTTCCTTGGCCTGCAGCTGCACGGGAAATTAAAATTCTTTTTTAATTTGCATTCGAGTTGAGAGTTATGGAAGTTTAAATAGAAATTTAGTTAGTTTTGAAATATATAAAAATAAATGTATCAGAAGTTTTGGATTCATCAAATTAAAATCGAGCTAATTTATATGAATAATGTGTAATTAGAAAATTTAATAAACGCAAGTCTAAGCCTTAAGCTTACATAATTTTTACACTAAACAATAATTTTGAAAAAAGCGCCTTTTCGAAAAGTGTTTTTTGCGTATATATACAGAATCAATCTAGGAGGCAAATCATTTAGATTGAAATATGGGAGCTGCGGATCCAAGAGCTTTAAATATCAACAATTTGGTCGATTTCGGTATAATTGTTGACCAAAAATTTGACACCCTCAGGAGCACCTTTAATGTTGTTTTTTATGCTAATTGTGGCAAATACAATTTATTGAAAATATAAATTTAGGATTCTAAAAAAAATTGTTTAATTATATTTTTTATATTTTCCCCAAAAATAGTGTTTTCAAGAATACAAAAATTTGTAATGTAGATTTAATGTAGAGGACAAACCATGAAAAAGATGTCATTAAACATGAAAATCTGTTAACTTTAGACATAGTTATGGGTGCTTGAAATGGAAGCGAAAGATGCATAAAATTATCTTCAATTTTGATCTGTTTGCAAAAAATTGGTCTTAAAGCTGTTGTATGTAAATTGGAAAATTGTATTCGTTTATTTCCTGATTTATTATTATTTATTTATTCCTGATTTAATTTAGTGCTCGTCTCTTATGTGTGTTAGTTAGTATCTGATTGACCTATAAATTGCGTTATAGTATCCTATTTACATCAGGTTAAGCTCGTTTTCTACTTGGCCAATAAGTGCGTAAAATTTCCGTCAATTGCTGCTGTTAAAGTTCGAAACTCGCCCAGCTCTGGATTGAAATTTGTGCCTCAATTTGCTCACCAGTCCGTTGAGTGTGCGCTCCTGCTGCTGCTGCTGCTGCTGGTGGTGCTTCTTCTTGCCGCTGCCTAGAGCAGGCTCCATCCGCTGCACGACTTCGACGCTGCGCGATCTGCGACTGAAATTGCCCGTCAGCGTTTGCAGCACCTTCCGCTGCCTCTTCGGCTGCGTGGCGGCGCCAGCGGTTGTCCTCGACGGCTTCGCCGCGGCGGGTGGCTGCTCCTGTTCGCTCTGGTCCAGATCTGTGATCATAACACCTTGTCTCGGCGTGCTCATCGCTAATGTTTCAGGTGTTTTTCACCAGACACTTTGCGCACAGTTTGCTGCCGTTTCTGTCGTAAACAAAACAAATAATAATATACAACAAAAAAAAAAGTTGTTGTCATGGTAGCGTCGACTTACTATGTTTGACCCTATTATTTTATTTAGGGGTAGCAAGCCCTTTCAACCGGGACGCCACTGTGCGCGCTTTCCCATGAGAGCGAGAGAGAGAGCTTCGCAAATAAATTTTTAAGAGAGCGCACAAAAGCTGCTTTGCACGCTCTTCAGTTCAGAGTAGGGTGGGGGTTGGCTTTGAACACCCCCTCCGGCTTGAATTTCACTGCGTGTGTGTGTGTGTGTGTGTGTGCCTGTTTGCTGGTCCTTGAGCAGCGCATAAAACTAATGTCCAGACGGAAAACTACAACTTCGATGCTTGCTGCTCCTCGGGGCGCGTTTCTCAATAAATGCGCGCCAGGTGAGCCGGGTGAACCAAGGTGCTCGCTCCAAGGGTTGTCCTTTCGCGCCACCTCAAGTGCCCTGTGCAGCACTTGTTGTTGTTGTTGTTTTTTATTTTCATACTTTCAACTTTCAGTTTTCCTTTTTGCATTTGGCTGATTGCTGATTGCGAGTGGGGCATTTTTGCATCTGGGAGCGCTGCAGCTATGTGGCCCAATTCGAGTTGGCCAAATGCCAGGCAACCAGTTTGAAGCTCACAATTACAACAATCAATCAAAAGTGCAGGCAGCTAACATTGAGGCCAAATCCAAACTTAAACCAATGCGTGCGCAATTCAATTTCAGCTTCAGGATTTCAAGTAAACACAAACTAAACGAAATTAAAAAGTTAGAGATGAATTCCTGTTCGATTATCTGCTTCAGCAAACAGCTACGAGATTTGTGGAGGGCATAGAAGTTAAATGTTTCCTATATTAAAGCATTTAATGAAGGTAGTTAATAAAGGTATCTGATTACGTAAATATAATTTATATTCAAACGCCTTTCAGAATCGAATTTCGAGTATTATAGAATAATTACCGTTTCATTCTTTAACATTTCAGAAACAATCTGCTTTTCAATATTTTTAAATTAAACATCAGACCTTCTTGATTACCTAATCAATCAAAAATCTTGAAAAATAAGTGACTTGAAATTCTTAAAGCGGAGAATAAGGTTTCTAAGATTGAATTCTATATTTTTGTGCGACTAAAACTGGTTTTTAAATACGAATTTTATTTAAAACTTAAGAATTTGCGAGATTAAAACTCATTTAAAACAATTATTATAATAATAATAATAGCTAAATTTATTTTGCATAACATGCTATACATAAATTAAAAAAATTTCAAATGAGAATCTTAATTATGATAATAAAATAAGGAAATTTTAAATTATAATAGTAATAATATAAATTAATAATTATAAGTTCCTTGAATCTATGCTTTATATTTAAAATTTAATAAATTTGTTGTGAGCCCCTTTTGTTATGCTTTAAAAATTGTTTTAGCTGTCTTGTAAACGAGAAGCCAGAACTCGACACTTTAGTTAGTATTATTATTTATACTCAAAAAATGATAAAATTGACTTCGTAGCTGGTATATACAGAAGATTTACATAATTGCCTTTAAGCAACTTTTTTTTATTATTAAGTGTAGAAGCTGCACAATCATAATCAATCATTTCGTACGTTAACAACACATGGTTAGAAAATTTAATTAAAACCGAACCCTTCATTTCAAACAAATATAAAGTAATTGAACAAAATATATTTATGTATGAATTCAATAGTTATATTCGTTATTGTTATGGTAATTTTTTAAATTTTAAGTCTATTTTTGAGATTATTTTTTAAATTACTTTTCGCCTAATTTTATCAATTTTAATAAAATTCCATCAATAGCCTAAAAATGTTAAAAGAGAGAATGTTTTTTTTATAAACTGAATTTTCCATTTCTAAAAATGTGCTCAAAGTTTCCTTAAAGTTAAAAATGTGAGTTGGGCAACTATTTAAAAATTGCTTTTATTTTTGCTATTAAATAAGAAATTGAAAATTCGTTTAATGTTCGGCCTGTTGACTTGGCTTTCGTTAGCTGACAACTGTTGACGAGGGACAGTTTCACAATTTCAACTGTGAAGGTAAAAGTTTATCTCCCGGAAACTTGAGCATTTCTGCAATTTTGCAATTTTCCGGGTGAGCCACAGAAATTTAATTCCGTTTGCCGTTAAAGGAGTTGCTCTTTAAAAAAATTCCTTCGGCTCTCCGTGCACTTAATAATGCATAATCGTGCGAATCAAATGGCAGAAATCATTTTGAAAATAAAATATGAAAAAATATAAATTCTCTCATTATGCAAATGGAAATGTTCTCTCAAGTTGCAGCCATTAAACAGAAAAAATAGAATCAAGTAAGTAATGCGCGAGGCGGGCATGAACGAATTAAACAAAAGTTTTAAATCTATTACATTATTTTTACATTTACTATTAATTGTTTTCTAACTTTTAAGGCTCATTTAAAAAGTTAAACATATTTTTACCATTAAAAAGTAAATATTTTGCTTGAATTGTCTATTTCAATTTTCACAATATTTTATGGCACCCAAAGCCAATTTTATGTTTTACAGGATATAAAAAATCCTTTCAAAACGCGATAAGCTGGAAAATTAAATCCGAAATCACACACACACCCACCATATATTGAGCTGTCTTTATGTATTCAATATGCCATGCTACGCACTTCATAAAACAATGTCCGTGTCCGAGGCGCGTATTGAAATATTCACGTAAAATTTGCATAATTGAAGTGCAAATGACCAGCGACAGGTTGCAGAACCAACCACACACAAACACAACCACACACAAGCACACACACATACGCACGTGGAAAACAGTTTACAGTTATTAAGGCCCAGCCAAGCGCCACCTGTCATAGCGTTAAGCAAACATCAACAGCAATCGAAAAACCAACAAAGTCCAAACGAATATGTACGTGTTTGAGTCTGAAGTGAACGACAACGATATATCCTGTAATCATCCTATAACAATAAAACAAAAGTTGCTTAAAAGTCAATACTTATCGATTTTAGGGAAATTGGCGGAATCATCATAAATTCTTATATATCGATACTTATCGGTTTTTTTTAAGTAATAGTATGTATCAAAAAAATATGCAACGATATTTATCAATTTAAATAAATAAGCGAATTTATTAAAAACTCTGATGTTTAGCGATATTTATCGATTTTGACAATAATAATAATTTTGATGTTCGAAAAATTATAATAATGACAATAACAGTTCCTGAGACCATATCTTTTCTATAGTCAGATGGACAAATATATCCAGATCGACACAACTGCACCTACAGTTAATCAAGAATATATGTATTTTGACAACTATTCAAGTTGACATCTTCTTCTGTAACATGCATTGGCACAATTGGGATATGCTCCTTTTGTAGATTCCCGTGTGTACAGGGTATTGAAAGCGCGAAAATTGGTTGCCGCACACGCGTCATTATTGCAACTTGCAACACGGTTGCATATGTGGATTATTGAAGGTGCACTTGTGTGTGTGTGTGTGTGTGTGTGTGTGTGTGTGTGTCTGTGGTACCCATTGAAAGAGACATTTAGCGTAGGCCAACCTGTCAACGCAGCGCAGTTGCAGATAAGCTGCCTCCAATTGGATTGGCAAGCTGCTGCCCCTCTCCGCTTCCACCCCCCCCTCCAACCATAGCTGTCAGCATTTGGTTGTCTGTTGAAGGCCAAAAGGTTGCAAGTGTCTGATGAAAGGAATCGTCGGGTGTCTCGTTTGCCTTTCAGTTCGCTGCTCGAGGAGTGAGTTCTGTCAGTCCGTCCGCTGACTGCACTATGGATGCCACAGGGGGTGTCGGTGTGCGTGTGTGTGTGTGTGTGTCTGAGAGTGTGTGTGCGTTTGATAACGAAGTTTTGTCACTGCCTTGAATCCACCCACTAACACAATCATCAAGCCATAAAGCTCACACACACAAAATCGAAATCACCTTGAGGGTAGGCGCGACTCACAGATACCCTGTATAAAGTTTTTGAAACATGCGCTTTTCTTCAAACATGCTTGCTTACCTTACACACACATAAACGCATTTGACACCTTTCGACTGACAAATATCCTGTAAAAAAAATACAAGACCTGTAAAATTTCTAAAATTAAAGCTGTGTCAAATTATTGCTGAATTTTATTGTATACTTGATTGATGATACCCTGTTTCCATTTCTTTAACTTCTTAACTTAACTCATTTCTGTTTTTACAGGGAATTCCAAAAGACACTATATCCTGGCTACACACACACCTCACACCCCTCAATTTGACAGAATTTCAATTTCTTTGTCACTTTTGTTGCGCTCTCATTGTTGTTGTTGTCGTTACTGTTATTGCTGTTCTTACTCATCTGTCTCTCCCTCCACTTCGCCATCTGCTTAATGCTCAACAAGTGTGTTCGCTGGGAGAGGGCGCTCCTAAAGCTGCAATACAAACAACAACAACAACAACAACAACAGCAACACCAACAAAAAACCAACACAAGTTTGAAACAGTTAGAAACCAGAAAAAAATGCGACTTTTTGCTGCTCGGTTTGCCTTTGACTTTTATGCTGTGGCCAACGTCTGCTTCTGATTCGTCTTTTCGTCTCTGCTTTTTCTCCGTCTTCGTTTTCGACTGTTTACTTTCGAGGCAAACTTTGTGAAAATGGCGTTTTGGCATTTAGCTGTGAAACAACAGCAATAAGAGTGCTCTAGTCGGGAATGCACACTCTGAAATACCCTATAATATAAATAGGTTTTGAAAATTGTATTTCTTACATTTGCTGAAAACGTAACAATTCGAAATAATTAAAATTTAATTTGTGCACAACATAAAAGAACATCATTTCATTTTATTTCTCATCATACCCTATTTGTCAGGTCAATCTTTTTACGGGGCATAACAAGGGCAACAACAAAAATGGCGTCCATTTAGCGTCTGCTTATTGTTTCCTTCCTCCACCGCACCCCCCACACACCCACGCATGTATTTGCGCACATTTAACAGATTATGTTGTCAACGTTCTTAAACATTTCAGTTTTCTTTATGCACATTTCGGTGAAAGGAAGCGAAAACCGAAATGCAGACATTTTGGGGCAACGTCCGTTGCGTTAGGTAACAATTGAAATTCCTTCAGTAATTTATGGGGCAGCAAAGGTAATTTTTGTCAGTTGCTTGTTGCTTGTGACTAATGTCGTTACGCTGCGTTTGCGGCTGGTATTTTGTCTGCCACTAAAGAATAAACAATGTCCTGGCAACTTCCTGTTTCCCGAACGGGCGTCGTCGCTACGCAAATTTACAGACGCGCACAGAACGAGCGGCAAAAGGAAGCCAACAACAACCTTTTCTCATTTCCTTTGTGCACCACTCGCACACACCGACTAATATATAAACGCAAGCACGCGCTCACTTGTTGCTGTAACCGTTACCTTTTGCAAAAAGCAATTTCATGGCATTGCTTTTAAGCACAACGTCGACGTCGACGTCAACATCGCCATCGACAGTGACAGCAACAAGGCTGGGCTCACAGGTCTGATTGGCCGCCTAGCCCCTGCTTCTTCTATTCCCTTCTTTCGCTTTAACCGTATTTGATTTTGACAACACACGCACAGACACGCACACACACATACACAAACACACTCTTTCTTCTGCTTACCACCTACCGCCTGTTTGGCTGTTTGAGCGCATTACAAATTTGGCCTTTATTTGGCCCGTGCTAGCCATAATCAAGAAAAAAGACCTGCCATTAGTGAGCACATCAACTAAGCCGCACAGTTTGCCACTCGCATATCACAACATTCGCACACACACTCTTAGCCCTTGATAAAACAAAACAATTTATGCGGACGCAGCTTGCAGCTATTTATATTATGCACGTGCTCATCTATTGCTTTCACACTCACTCTCAGCTGTAATTTGCAATAAGAGCGTGGGTTGCATAGCTCAGATGTGGACAGACATCTAATATGCAAAGAGCGTGAGCTAATAAAAGTGCTATGACAACAACAAATGTGAATCCACAGCATGCAGTGCACTCATTCGCACTCTCTGCAGAGCTACTAATTTGCAAAGAGCTGCACAAAAGGATTAGTGATAAAATGAAGCTTTTAACGCACAATGCAATTAACATTTAAGTTTTTCCTTTTTGAGCTTTATTTAAAGTGAATTTCGATTGAATTGTTGGTCGGCACATTACTTGTCTAACGAATTCATCGATTACGATCCTGATGTGCGATAGTCTGAAAATATGAAATGCAGATCGTAGCATGCAAGGCTGTAATTAGAATATATTTATCGATAACATTATCGGCTCGTACGTACGACCATTCCAATGTTTGATCGTGTAGAGACTTATGTTGAACAGTTAAGTGAAAAAAGTTCAATTTACATAATAAATACATATATAATAATTATTTTAGTTGTTTGTTTTAGATAATTGTATTTAAATTAATTGCATATACCTATATTTACATAATGTATAAAAGTATTATTGTGCTCATTTCTCTTATTTTCAGTGCATTCACTAGTCCCTCTTTTTGTTCATGTTTCGCTTTTGTGACGTCAGTTTTTTTTATTTGCCACCTCCGTAGTCGGCTCGGCGTCTGTACAAATAATCATACTTCAAAGGCTATAAATCGTTATTTAAATTTCATTTGCTTGTTGTTTTTTAAACATTGCCCAAAGTTTCATTCTACAAATTCCAGTTGCCAGTTTCATAGCAATTCTTGGGCGGCTTGCTTGGCTGGAAAAGTATGCTTTAAAAAAATACAAAAAATATAAATCAGTCGGGTATAACCTCTCACACAATTCCCGTTCATCGTAAACAAACGAAAGCGTTCTTCATATTTAGAGGGATCACCTCTCTGAAAACTGAATCAAGCTCTTAAATTGTGTTAAATCTTTACCTTACATGGAGTCTACATATATTTTATATTTGAAGTAGCTACGAAAATAATTACGTTCATAAGGTCAGCTTAAACCAAATATACACCTTTCACTACGTGAACTAGCATATAAAAAAAATATCAGCTTATTTGGTTATGGGTCCCGAGTGTGTTGGCTCCAAGCGCGAATATTTCTTCATAATACTTTGTCTGTGTGTGTGTGTGTGTGTGTGTGTGTGTGTGTGTGTGTGTGTGTGTCTGTGTGTGTGTGTGTGTGCGTGTGTGTGCAGGTGTAGCGGCATCTTTGCCCGAGGCCGCGTGGCCAGCTAGAATGTCGGTGTGTGTGTATTGACTATATTCACACACACACACAAGCTTAGGCTCTATAAAATTGTGTGTACTTTGGCATCCTTTTTGAACCCACGCTTCGACATTACACCGAAGATAACACGCAACTAATCCGTTGGAAGGGTTTTTCGATAGCAGCCTATGCCGTTATCTGGCTTATTACAAAGCTTCAAAGCATTTAATTCTACAATAAAATAAATATATGGGATTTTAGATTTTAATTTATCAAAATAGAAATGCAAATATTTATTTTGATAAAACCATCAAGGAATTATTTGACTTCAAACTCTGAGAATTAATAATATTAAATTTACAGTGGACTCTCGCTAAGCAGAACACCTTAAGAGGTGGCTTATACTTAAGTGCAACATTTTTTTAAATACAATAATACAGAATTTGTAAATAATAGATAAATATACAAAATAAAGGAGATATTAACGACAACATTTATAAATAAAACTTGGAACCACAACCAGTTGCCGATTTTCTCTTAAAATTGGTTTCTTTTAAATGATTTTTGAAAATTAATGTGTAGGAAAAGTAAGAAAAACTTTCATTTTATCTTTCTTTTAGCTTTTGGCTTTGTATATCCAAGAATCTTTTATTGCCCCTTGCCAACTGGCGAAAATAGTTGACAGAGGCTTTAAAGCCTAATGATGGAATATCCGGGCATTATTATCCTTGGCACCTGAGCGACTTCACACCACTTCTCATTGTCTCATCTGCTCTCGTCCTGATTCGCCTTAAATGTGCGGCTTTAATTGGGCGCTTTCCTTTTGTGTGGCGGCATATTAAGCTGGGCCATGTTATCCGGGCATAATCCTTGTTAAGTTCTTAATCGATTTGTGTCTGTCTGCTGGGTGTAATACAGGGTGTGTCTGTGTGCCTTGCTAACGTGTATCCCCTCCCCCCTTTCCCTTGACGCACTGACTCAATTACGATTACGACACCGCAACGCAAAGGCTAAAGAGCATCCAGATTGTCGGCTGCAGGGGGAGGGGGGCGGTAAATATAAAGAGACGATACCTTGAATTCTTGGCTCGACTCCCAATGCCAATGACGTTGCGATATATATTTTCATAAATTATTTAAAGTGTGTCAATATTTGTTTCGGTTCTTGTTGTTGACGATGGTGATGAGCTTGTTGATTAAAGGAGAGATAGAGAGAGAGAGAGAGAGAGAGATCACATTCTGGCGCTTCTTTATTGAACTTTAAATTAGTTTTATTTGGGCCTTGCCCGCGTTCAGCAAACGTAATTTTAAATGTAAGGCCAACAAAACTGGCAAGCAACATCCCAAAAACAAAACAGAAAATAAGCAACAAAATGGCGCTGCAATTTGTATAATAAGTTCTGTGCCTCCCCTCCCCAAACGAGGAGTCCTGCAAGAAATATTGCCAACGAGCCCATCGGAGGTTGCTGCGCGTTAAATATAATGAAATAAGCTCATTAAAATGATGAGCCCAAAGCAGGTGACGATGCGCAAAGTTCAGAGTGGGAAAACGCGCCAGCTGAGAGCGAAGGATTCGTGTTTAAGGTAAGGCTGCAAATTTTTATTATTCATAAAAATAAACCAATAAACGGGAAGATTTTTACAATCAAGCCTAGGCGCCACTCCTTATTAAAATCGATTCAGATTTTGACTTAAAACTATATAAAATCATTTTCACATATATTTTGACTAATAATGTGATTTCCTGATTTAAATAAAGTGTCTTTCCATATCAAAATTGACCCAGAATTGAACTTTGCCAAAAAACTTATAAAATGTTAAGTTTGTTCAAATTTTGTTTTAAGATTCAAATGCAAAATTGATCTGGGCATATAATCATAAACACACAGTCATTTCTTATCAAAGTCGATTGAATTTTGACACAGTAATGTGTATAATTTTAAGCCAGAATTTAATTTCTATAAAAAATGCAATTTTAACAAAGTTTTAAGCAAGCAAAAATTCAGATTTTTTTTAGATTCCCAGCTAAAACATTTTGGCTAACTTTAAGTTCGTGTTCAACTTCAACGCCCATCGCTAGCTGGATTTTTGGTTGGCTGCTGGTTACCATAGCATTTCTCCATCAATCAACGAAGGGCTAAGCGCCCGGGGATGGAGCGTTGAAAGTTGTGTCCTGAGGCTGGCGCATTGTCAACTTTAAGTTAATTATGAAAGTTTTTCGCTTGATTGATTCTCGCACGTATTGTCAAACAAAAGCAGCGAGGAAAAGATAATAAAAGAAATAAAAAAACTTGGTACAGAAATCGCCGAGAGAGATTCCGCCTTGTTAATGCACTGAAGCGTGAAATCCGGCTGTTTGGCTGCCCCACGGCTGACTGTGATTGACATCGGGCACTTAACGCCCCCTCCAAAAAAAAAAAGTGTACAACAAATTCAACATACCCTCGAGCTCCCTCCTCGCTCAACGTCCTCCGTTAATGAGCCGCAAGTGAGCAACAGTTGAGCGGTAAACGCATGAGTTGGCAGCATGTGATTTTGTCTGTCCAAATTGTGTCCAACCCCCTCCCCAAATGAAACGCCAAGTTACAGGGTTTTGTGGCCTTGTCCTTTATAATGCTTATTTATTGTGTGTGTGTGACAGAGACAGAGAGAAAGCATAGAAGACAGAGACAGAGCACAACAATAACAAATTGCATTTTATCTCAATGTTTAGTTGGCTTCAAATAGTTTTTTTTTTCATACTTCTTTCTGCAGACTCATCTTTGTGATATCAGCACAAATTTTTCTCAATTTATAATGCCATATTTTTGTTTTGTTTTCATTTTTTAATTCATAAAACACTATGCAACAAACCCGTTGAAAGTTTTGTAGCTTAAGCACTTTGGAAATTGACAGTAAACTGCGCTACGAAAAATGTTTAATTATAATATATTTTTATTTTTCTGTATACTGCGTATTGTTTTTTTTTTTTTAAGAACTTGTTAGGCAAGTTATCCTAAAATCTACATTTGTTGCATAGTGTACAGTGGAAAAATATATATATATATATATATGTACAGTTATGCCCTTGACTGTTGTCCATTTGAGAGCGAGAGGCGATTTAAGAAGCTCAAAGAGATTTTTTCGCACTCCAAAAACCTCTTGTGTTTTATATGCTTTATAAGATTTGCTCAGCTTTGTTCTACGTGCTGATTAAACGATCAGATCAAAGCACGAATCAATTAACAAAGCAAATAATTTGATTTCATTACCTCAGGCTGTTTTTTCAATGTGTTTATTGCTTTCTTCGGTAATTTGCTTATGAAATCAGTGTAGGCAATTAGGGCAGCAATTACTTAATTCAACTGACTTTGTTATTGGTTTGGCTTTTAGACACCATCTTTTTTGTATAGTTTTTTTTTAAGCTTCTAGCGAAGCCATTTTTAAATATGTTTGCAATGTTTATTAAACAGTTTGTTATTAAGTTTAAGTTTCCTATTCTTCTCTTTATAGTTCTAAATAATTTTCATTAGATATTTGCACTACTCTTTTTTTTGTTTCTCAAAAGCTTCTCGCTGCCATTTTGGTTACAGCTGTGGACCTCTTGATACCGCAATAAATTCAAGATAGTTAATTCAAAGTTTATATGTTTTTATTTTCAGATTTACACGCATACTTGTATATGTATGCATAAATGTTAGAATACACAATAAATTCGGTGGGCATTTAGTGATTTGAATTTATGCTTAGAGAGTTTTTTTGTTTTGTTTTTTCTTTGCGTAAATCAAATTTAAAGCCGCCGCTTGGGACGTCACACGCAGCGTATGCGCGCTGCAGATTGCGTATACGCCTTGTTTAGAAATATTTATTTGATTTTATTTTAATTTAATTTTTTTGATAAAAGTTTAGCGCTGCTTTTGTTTTCTACTCATTGTGTGTTGTATATGTGGGCATTGTTGTATTGTTTCTGTGTGTGTTTTTGTTGTTTTTGTTTGTTGCGCAATTTTAAAACGCTGCAAATTAAAAGTTGAACCAATGGAAACTTTTTTTTTGCTGCAGTCAAGCGTATGTGTGTGTGTGTGTGTAGAGTATGCGATTGTCAGCCAAACGTTAAAGTATATTTGAGAAAGATGTGAGTGCAGGTTAAATAAAGCCCATGTCCTAGTTAGTCCTCACAGTTCAGTTACAATTTTGCCCATATGAAAATAGTTGGTTGTGTTTGTGTGTTTGTGTGTGCCTACAATTACAATTATAAGCGTATGAGTTTAAAGAGCGATAGAACTAGAAAGACAGCAGACAGCCGTAGTGTAAATATTTATCATATAAATTTCGTATTAGATATTCTAAAAGAGAGTTACATAAATATATGTTTATATAGATTTATATATATATATTTATATATAGTTTTTCTTTTTTTTTAAATTCAGTAACATTTTTAGGCTTAGTTACTAACAACAGTCAACATTTAACAGTCATTCCGATATGAGTTTCATTTGCATTTGTTTTTATTTTTTATTTTTTGTTGGAAGAGATTTCTTTTTATGTTTAGCTACCAAGTCTCAAATAATTTGTTGATATATATGTATATGTATTTGGCGCTCTTTAGTTTTGTCATCTATATACTCAAAGGAGCTTTTAATCATAAATATACCGGTTTAGTTAAATACACACTTAAAAATGTAAATTTCTTAAAACACATTTATTATAGCATAGAACTTATATATTTCTGCTGGATAATACTTTAAGCATATAATTATTTATTTTGTTTCTTTTTTTTTCGAAAAAAATTGACAGGACATTATTGAATTTAAATGTTGTTATTCTTGCATTGGAACACATATATAAATATACAATTATTCATTAAAGCGTATTGTGTGTATATGTATGTGCTCTAATAAGTATGCCCTCTCCCCTCACCTTTCTCCTACAGATGTTCCCCAAAAAAAAATTGATGTCTTGCCGACACGCGTTCGATGTTATCAGCAAAGAAAAAAAGTAGGTGCGCTTGAGGCTATGCCAAGGCCAGACTCTTGAACTGGCGATAACTGACGTTGGCTGCCGTCTGGCAAACCAATCAAAACATCCGCCATAAACAAAACGGCACAATCGCAAATCTGGGGGCCTGACCGCACCAGCCCCAAATGCCTTTGACTGGGGCGTATATGAAAAATGAGACCTTTGATAAGACTTTCCGAAAATGTTCCACAGTTAAGGCGAGTTAACTCTGCTAAGATCACTTTGACTGTCAAAATTCCAGTTAATTAACTACAATTATTTCAGCTTTACTTCAGCTCATATCAAACTTTACTTTTTATTTGACTTATCTCATGTAGTTTACTTTTTTCATATCTGCCTGTCAAAAGTTAATGTCAGTTGAGTAGCACTTATCTCAGCCTCGGCAAAACTTTGCTTATTAACTAAAATATATTTCAACTGCAGATTTTCTTATGCCTATTTTACTCATGTCATAGTTAATGTTAAATGCTTGTACTTAGGTCTGTGACTGTCAAAGCTCTAGTTAGTTGACTTAAAGCTAACTCCGTTTAGTTCAGATTCGTTCTCTTATTTTGCTGTCAACGCTCATCTTAGTTGCCTAAAATTAATGCAGCCTACTAAAATTGACATGCAAATAAGCTTAACACAAAATAAGAAACGAAAATCTAGTTTGACAACATGTTAAAGTGTTTGTTAACGTCTACAAAGACATGAAAAACGAGCGTAAATGACCTTTCAAATACTTTTGCCTCAAACAATATTTGATACATAACTTCTTGAGCACATACACACACACACATACATATACAATAGGTCTATATTGCACACAAATTGGCTGTAACATATATTTTGTGTTTTTTTTTTGTCTCAACATTCATAATAATTTGTATATGTTTATAATACTCATAAAAATGCCTTTAAAAAGAGAACATCAAAACAGTTTTTATGCAAGCTGAGCACTGGCTATATAATAAGTATATATATACATACATATATATGTACATATATATATGGTTTATATGGTATTTGGGTTTTATATAGGCTCTACATATGGATTTTTTATGTATATACTTTTTGGTTTCTTTAAAATGCTAGCAAAATAATTTTTGTTTAGCTCTGGTTGGGTTTTTCTTTTCATTTTTTTTTTAACTTGGCTGTTGATTTGTTGGGCCTGCTTTCTTTTTACTTCTTACAGAACGTGCAGATTTTCACAGCTTTTCGATTTTGAAATGTCGCTAAGGCAAATTTTTTGCAAGATTTCCTTGGCCAGATGCAGCGATATGTGGGTGCGTGAGGTTTTCATCTTCGATGAGGTAGCTTTCTTTTCGCGCGTCTCCTTCAGCCGCATCTGTAAATGAAATATGAGTGCTGTGCCAAATTGTTGTTGCTGTGGCTGATGCCGTCGCTTTGCTTCCGTTTTAATAACATTAAAATGTCCGTCCGGTCTGTCTGGTCGGCTCAATTTTCATTAATTAGTGAACCGATGCGCAAAGCCACCAAACACCAACCACCAACCAGCAACCACAAAACCATTTACGTTATTTCCTGCACAATTTTCGCATGCATCAATGAGTTGCGTGTATTTCGCACCTAAACCCAAATAACCGCTTAGCCAATCCACCCCCCAAAGCCACCTGCCAACCCCGCCGCACCCGCCTCTTACCTGCTTCAGTATGCCGACGAGCAGTTCATCGACATTGTGCTGTATGCCGCTGGACGTCTCAATAAATTTGGCATCGCGTGAGGCGGCCAATGTTTTACCCTCTGTGTGGGCCAAAACGTGAAAAGTGAAACATGAAACATGAAATGAGAAATCATAATTAAGACGTGGCATTTCCGCTTCTGCTCCGACCAACTAGAGATGGGCGCTAGTCGGAGTTAATTTTCTTTATTTACACCACAAATCAACTGATACTTGTTTTAATTGTGTGAAATAGTATATTCTTCGTTGTACAGAGCATTATACTCATGATATTGTACTTCGTGTACTCTATTGATACCTTTCTGAACTCGTATATTATTGATATTCATATTATACATACTTATCACAAGACACAAAAAACGTGGCGTATACGCAATTTTTCAATATTTGTCCTTTTATTCAATATATTCTCATCTATGCTTATCTACATTCATCATATTTTCGTCTATGTACAAGATAGACAATATTCTTCCTTTGTTTTTTAATATTTTCGTTTTTATACCCTGAACCCATTGAAAATGGGTAAAAAAGGGTATAATGGTTTTGTGCAAATGTATGTAACAGGCAGAAGGAAGCATCTCCGACC
>SCDY01001363.1:0-30609 GCA_004143825.1 Drosophila micromelanica
GGGGTCGGAGATGCCTCCTTCTACCTGTTACATACATTTCAACAAAACCATAATACCCTGTTTCACCCATTTTCAATGGGTTCAGGGTATAAAAATGTAGTTTTCAGCCTATAAAAGCCAAGTTAGAAACTCAAGAAAGCCAAGTTCGAAAATGACGTTACAAAAGTGGTTGCATCAGAGATTGTGGACAGGTTTTGAGCGGAGAACCAAGGAGTTCCTGGCCAACACATCGTTGCAAGGACTGAAATATGTTTGGAACAATCAGCTGCCCGGCTGGGTTCAGCTCTATTTCGCCAAGGTGTTTATCGTGGTTGTCTGTCTGGCCATAAATCTGGCCCTGAATGTGTTCAGCAAATGGCAAAATACGCCGGTTATCATTGGCATTAGTTCCACATTGACACCGATCCAGGATATACCCTTCCCGGCGATAACCGTTTGCAGCATGAACAAGGCAAAGAACTCGAGAGTAGCCAAATTTCGACCGTGAGTATGCCTATACTATATGGTATATATAATCAGACTTAAGAACTTTTCAACAGAGGATCTGTGGAATATGGCATGCTGCAGAAGGCCTGCAATCAGGACTATAATTTTACGCAATTCACAAACGTTAAACCTCGATCCAGGAACGATACGTTTGCCAATTTCATCGTTGACGTTTCCCACAAATGCGAGGAAATGATCGTCTCCTGCATTTTCGAACAGAAGAATCTGCCCTGCACCGATATTTTCCGGGAGTTTTTCGTTGACGAGGGCCTTTGCTGTGTCTTCAACTTTCTCCATCCGTATTATCTATATAAACACAGGTAACAACAATTCCAATTTAAGCAAAGATAAAGAGTATATTATGTCCGCATTAAAGTGCCTCTACTATACGGGATTATACGTCCTCCAAGGGCCTAACCGATATTGCTGTGGACTGGAACCCCATCAGCGGCTATCCGAAACATTTGCCCGCCGGGTTTTATCCGCGCCGTGGCATTGGAATAGGCGTGGCCAATGGACTTCAAATTGTTCTAAATGGCCATACAGATGATTATTATTGCTCCTCCACCAATGGACAAGGTTTCAAGGTTTGAATTTTCAACATTTTTTTTAAAGAAATTCTTCTAAAATTTGTTTAATACTCGATATAGTATAGATAATATCTAAATAACTTCCTCAGTTTTAAAGCTAGATTTATAAACTTTTATTTTTTAGGTAGAATACCTCATTTAAAGAACACAAACAAATTTTTCTATGGATACGCCCACTGGGGGCGTGGCAAATCGATTAAATTCATAGCTACAATTTCAGAGCTTAATTCGTAAAATTTTTAATTTTTAATATTTAATAAATTTTTAAATAAATATAAAATTTTTTTTTCCCTCTTAGGTGCTTTTGTACAACTCAATTGATCAGCCGCGTCTCAAGGAATCCGGCTTACCCATTATGCTGGGCCATGAGACCAACTATCGAATCGTACCGAACAGTTATGAGTCCGTTCCGACCATACGGAATATCGATTGGAAGAGACGCCAGTGCATTTTCAGCGACGAACAGGAGCTGCTCTATTACAAGTACTATACACGGCGGAACTGCGAGGCGGAATGTGATGCCAAGTACTTCCTGAGGCTGTGCGATTGCATACCGTATCATCTGCCGTTGATCTATCGGAATGCCAGCGTTTGTCACGTCTCCCACTTTGACTGTCAGGTGCGTGCCGAGCTGGAGAATGTGGACGGGGAGAGTACGGCGTGCAAGGAGCTGTGTCTGACCAGCTGTCACGATGTCACCTATTTCCCAAATCCGTTCACAGTGCCGACACTCTCCTTCGGCCGGCAGGGTGTCCGGGTCAAGAACGAATACGTTCGAAATTTCTCAAACGATTTCATCAGCAGCCATCTCGCAATAGTTAATTTCTATCACGATGCCAATTACTTTCGCAGCTATGTCCGGTCATCGTACACCGGTCTCACGGAGTATATGTGTAAGTCTGTCCAATGAATTTCCTACAATACAATTACCGATTCCCTTTCCTTTCCTTTTCTAGCATTAACCGGCGGCATAATGAGTTTAATGTTCGGTTTCAGCGTAGTCTTCATTTCTGAACTCTTCTATTTCATTTTTCTTCGCTCGCTTTTCGAGTATATACACAATTGCTGCAAAGGTCGTCGGAATCGGGTTAACACATCATTAACTTAAGTAATTTGATTAACTATTTTTCTAAAAGGATTTCTCTTTGGCTTAAAAAATAAACATCCAGAAAGCATTATTATTAAATAAATTAACTTTTTTGATTACAAGAATTTTCGAAAATCAAAAATTTGCTTATTATTTTAAAATATAATTCAATAAAAATTTTAAAAACCGACGGAGATTTTGAAATTTTGAAAAAATATTTTATTTTCAAGGTTTTATATTAAATTTTTTAAGCTGAAGGACTTATAACGGGTTTTAAGTATATTCGCGTATGTATCGGAATTTTTTGAAATTTAAAAAAAAAATTGTATTGGATTTATATTAGATTTTTCAAGCTGAGGGACCCATCAAATCGAATGTGGCGCAATTTGATAAATTTTTGAGAATTCTTCAATCACTGTAAATAAACTCACGAAATATTCGAAAAACAGTTGATTTTTCATTTCTTGAATGAGTATAAAGTATATGAGATTCCTTTAGTAAGGATTGGCACTTAGCTATATTTAATTTGATCTAATTACACATTTCATTTGGATCTATATGGCTTCTATATTGCACTCGAGCGCTTAGCTCAGGGATACGCCTCCAAATCCACGTCCAGTCCAGAACTGGAGGCCATCTGCTTGGGCGGCTGACTTGAGGTCCGGTGCCGGTGCGAGGCCAGCTGGGCGCGGGAGAGGACGCTGCAGTCGCAGGTGTTGCAATGGTAGTGCGTGTGCCGCAGCTGGTAGGTGCAGCCCGGCGAGGCGCAGGGCTCGTTGCTGGCGATCTTCCGGAAGCCGGCGGAGCGCACATACTCCAGCCGGAGGTGCAGGCGCCGGTGGGCCACCACCTTGTTGGAGTCGGTGCAAACGTAGTCGCACTTACGGCAATGGAAGTGCGATGATTTCTTTGGAGCAGCGCCCTCTATGCAAAAGTAATGTAGACTTTATTAAAAAATATTAAAAAAGATTTTCCAAAATATAAAAATTGCATTTAATAAATATCTTAAATTAATTTGTTTTAGTAATCTTAATGTGTAGAATTAAAAATAGAGATTTTTTAAACAATCTTAAAATGGAATTTTTCAGAAAAGTCTAAGATTTCTTTTAATTAATAAAGTTAGTAGAATTTTTCAGAAAAATCTAAGATTTTATTTTTTATAATTAATAAAGTTATGAAAAATATTGAATATAAATATATTCTTATTTTCACAAAATTAAAAACTATTTTAAAAAATCCTAAATTGTAGAATTAAAAAAAAACACTTTTAAATTTTTTTAAGAAACGTATTAAAATGTAGATTTGTAGATTTTGGTTTAAAAAAATGATAGAACCTATTAAAAATCTATAATTGTAGAATTATTTAAATTGAAATTTATGGTGTTTATACCCTTAGAATGGTATAAGGGTTTATGCAAGTGTTTTTAAAACATCATAAATTCACAAAAGTACAATGTCTTAAAAATAAAATTGTTTCAAAAAAATTTAAAATTTTAAAATTGTAGAAATAATGAAAATGTATAGACTTTTTTAAAAATGTATAAAAAATCGAAAATGGTAAAATGTTTTTTTTTTTAATATTTACCTTGATTTGTTGCTGTTGCCGTTGTGGGCGTGGCCGTGGCCGTGGGCGTGGCATAACAACAGTCGGCCACGCCGCAGCGCATGTTGGCGCGAAACTGGCGAAAGTCGTCGCCCATCAGGCTGTCCATGCGCTCGTGGCGCGCCGTGTGCTGGACGAAGCGCGTCTTGTCGCAGAAGCTGTAGTGGCAGTCCCGCCGGTTGCAGTGGAAGTGCGACTGATGGTTGCGGTAGCCGCAGCGCTCGAAGCCGCAGTCCTCGTTGAACCGGAACTTGAGGTAGCCCGTGGGTATGTCCTGATCCCGCGTCCGCTTGCCACTGCCTCGAGCTGCACTCAAAGTGCGCTCCGGCGGCCTCTCCTCCACTGCGATCGTGGCTGATGATGATGCTGGTGCTGGTGCTGGTGCTGGAGCTGGTGAAGCTGATGTCGCTGCCGCTGCCGCGGCTGCTGCTGCCACAGCGCCCGCAGCTGCCGCATTGATCAGCAGCATCTTCTGCTGGGCGGCGTTCTCCAGCAGCAGGCGCATGTCCAGCGCCGCCGGCTGACTGGCCGCGGCCAGAAAACTGGGCAGCAGCACCTGGCGCTGGTACAGATCCAGCAGCTGCTTGAACTGCAACAGCTTCAGGTCGGAATCTGGCTCCCCACGCGCCACGTTCGCTCCGTCCGTTTGGCCGGCGCGCATGCTCAGATCTTCCGGCTGATCCGCGCTGCCGTCGACGTTGCCCGGCGAACTGTATTTGGGCGTTGCGCTCTCCGTTAGCTCCGCCGCTTGAGCTGCGTTCGCATTCTCCGGATAGAAGGTGCCCGCGGCGCGCACAACTGAAATCGTAGAATTTATTGAAATTGGAATTTTGGGTCTGCGACATGGACTTTACGTACCGGAAACTCGCTCCAAGGGCTTGCTGGCGGTGGGCGGCTGTACACAAGGCGTGATAAACATCAGCTGAAAACAGGTGAAATTAAATTAATAAATAATTAAATTAATAATTTATAAACAAACAAATATTTAACTCATATTGTAAGACGTTGTGCCATCCAGATCGTACCAATATACATGTATATATATTGATATAGTTAATTATTATGTTTTGAACATATTTAAACAAAAATCTTTCATAATATTGGCTTAATATTTTTTATCGTATTACTTTTAACGAAAATTAAATAAATACGTTAAATATGTGGCGATAACCTAATCGATATTTTATGTATTTTGTTCTTTAACTAAATATGGTCACACAGAACTTCTTCCTCTTTCTGCTTCAGATCCTCGCCAAAATGTGTATTCGCACTCTTACAGCTCTCTCTTCTTATTTATTATACTGACTGGCTTATGGCACAAATCTTACATTTTGTATTATTCCTTTGTGATTACAACTCACCGGAACAGGTGAATGATTCTCCTGCGTTGGCGTGGTTTTCGTCTTCTCATTGCTCGGACTCGTTAAGCTTCTGTGCGGTCTCTTCCTGCTGCGACTAGGTGTGAGATCGGTTGCAGCTAGTTCGCCGGAGCCAGCGCCGAGTCTTAAAGTTGTCAAACGTTCCTCGTCGCCAACCGCGGACTGAGGCAGATTGCAGCCAGGCGCCTGTTCGGTTTTCTCCAACTTGAAGCTGGTGAAGATGGCTTGGGGCGAGTGTTGTGCCTGCGGCAGATGCAAATTTGAATGATCATTTAATATCTATATTTATAATTAATATTTAAGTCAAGATCTGGATGATGTTCTTATGAGCTAGTTCATAGAGCTAATGAGATCATGGTGAATTTCTATTATTTTTTTTTTTGAGAGGATTAATAATGTAAAAAATTCTCGTGTACAAAATTAATTTTAATCTGTTCTTGCACCTTAAAAGTTGTGGGCGACAATTCATTGAATTTCTTTGGCATTGTTGTACATTACGTTTGTTGCTGTTGCTTTTTGTCATAGTTTCGGATTTATGACAAACAGTCGCAACCAGTTTATTATTTCCGAAATTACTGTTAATGTTTATTGTTGGCCCAAAATGTCACTATTTAAATTTTGTTCACGCAGCAAAATCAATAATAATAATAAAAAATAATAAATAAAACAACAACGCTTAAGCAAAATAAAAATCCAAATACAAAAAGAGAAACCACAAAAATGTATTCGAAAACCAATTTCGTAAAGCAAACTTGTGAATACTCTTACCAAAAATAGTCAAACGAAAGCCAAAAAACCTGCCTAAATTTAATTAAATTAATTATTAGAATTAAAACCCACATTCATCTTGGAAAAAAGAAGCAAAATAATTTGAATTCTTAAAAAAATTAAGTTTGTTTTTAATAAAAAATAATTGAAATGTTTAATGTAGAGTATAAACAAATCGCATCGTTGATATGAGGGCATCTATAATAATAATTACTCCAAAAGATTGAAAAAGACAATGAAACGTGTTTGGCTTTACCTGATAAACACACTCACACACACACACATACACACACAGCCAAGCTTATATAGACCCATTCATATAAGTGCACACACCTTATATGATTAAATACAATATATAGAAGTTATTGTAGTTGTTACGTTCCTTTTAATCGTCATATTCGATTGTCGAGGGCGGCCACAGAGGGTCGCCACGAAAGTAATGCAACAAAACCAACAAATATGCAGACATTGAAAAGGTTTTGTTTTTTTTTTGTACCCATTACAAATTGGATTAAAAGGGGATAATAGCCTTGTATAATATGAGAATTAAATATTGAACAATTTCTTTTTTATATATTTCGTCGTTTTATAAAGATATGTTTAACCCACAAATATTTATTATGATAATTGTGATGTCCCAAAATTTTGTCCATATAACTATCTTTCTATATATTGTTTCCTAACGGTATAAGTAAGCATACACATTTGCAAGCCCTTATAGGTTTTATGAAAATCGCATAGAAAGGCGATCTCCAAGAAGGTGAATGACACTGAAATTCATAGTAATAGTAAGAAAGAACAAGTAAAAGAAGTAGAGAGACGGAAGGGAAAAGAGACAAACATTGTGGAAGAGAAAAAACAGGATACAGACAGAAGAAGCTTAAGTTGGAAGAAAGATAGATATAACTGGTCAAGGATATAATTAGTTAAGAGAAATGGAAGGACATAGAGAGAAAGAAGTCCAGTGGGATAGAGTATGGCAGAGAGATCAAGTTAGAGAGGGAGAGAGAGAGAGAGTGTGTATTTAAATAATAATAATAAACGTTAATAGATAATAGCAAATAATTTATATCGTTTAGGGATTTATAATAAAGAATATACTACTATTTTCTTTAACTTGATATACGAGTTTGTTTAAATTTTTCATATTTGGTAGAATTAAATCGGGTTTAGGGCTTGCTTCTTGTAACTCTCTTTTCGATGTGACAACTACCAAATGTAGGTCTCAGTTCACTTGGCACTAACTTATTTCCCAAAAAAAAAAAAAGAAAAATAATAATAATAAAAAAAGACACACAGAATACCGCAAAAGGCAATGGACAAAATATTTATTCAAATTATTCGATTCACAGCGGCAACACAGACGACACAGACAGACAGACAGACACAAAGACGCAAAGCACAATTGTGTGTACTTGGCCAACACCTGCCCCCTGCCCCGCCCCGCCCCCCAACCCCAGGCTATGGCCAAGAAGCTGACGCGTGGGCTGTGGAATCGTCAACACACACACACACGTACGCACTTCTGTGTGTGTGTGTGCCGACAAACTGGGCTCAAAAATGTAGAAATTATGAAAATGACAGTTAAAAGCACAAAACGTTCGACGAGCGCCTGCAAAAAGGGGAGGGGGAGGGGGACGGGTAGTTATCGCCGACAGACAGAGGCAGAGTGAAATAAATGCGGAAACACTCGTTGTCAATATTAATATGACGAATATGGCAAAAACCAAATCCGAAAACTCAATTCAACACACGGCACATAAAATGCCGCATTAGGCCCCATCGAAAGGGGGCCCTCAGAAAGTCCATTCGACGCGACGCTGCACGCAAATAGGCGCAAATTCCTAATTACAATAAATGAGTGTGTGCGTGTTTGTGTGTGTGTGTGTGTGTGTGTGTGTGATTGTGTGTTAATATGCATTGTTATTAGTTAGGGCGCGTCGTCGGCCAGACAAACCGAAAAGGCACAAATGCACCAAAGAAAAACAAAGCCGCAGACGAAGAAAATTCTATTTTGGTAAGCATTGAAAAACAAAACTTTTGATTAGAATACGGTTAGAAAATAATTATCCGTTAATTTGAACACCTATGAGAACATTTTCAATTGAAGCAAAGTTTTATTTTGGGTTACAAAATTGCCCCTTTTTGAAATTTCCCGACGAGCAGATGCCCTGCTTCGAGTAAAGAGAGTACAATATTTTTTTATCTATCCAGTACAACACTTTACGCTCTTAGAAAATATCCAAATTTTAAATATATATTATATACAATTTTTATATATACAATTATAAAATTTACAATTTACAGAAGCACCTTTTAAAAGGTTCTTCACATGTCAAAACCTCTGTCTATTTTAATCGCTCTTACAAAATTTGGTATATCTATCTAGCTTCAAAACTAAGGAACTTAGCAAATTTTTAAAACTTATCTGACTTTGTTATTCGTGGGTAAATGTTCCAAGCTGCAAGGCTATAGCTTCAATATGAAAATGCGTTCATACGGTCAGACGGACAGACAGCAGGCTACTTTTCAAAATGGCAAAAGGTTTCCAAAAAATCAAACCGATCTCAAAAACTGCAAGATTAAAGATCTTGAAATTTAAATACGGCCATTATTTTGCATACATTTTTTTTTTTAATTATACTCAAAAATCTTATTTGTTTTTAAACAATTTTTATATCATTTTACTCAAAAATCTTATTTATTTTTAAACATTTTCATGTATGAAAATATTTTAAGAATTTTTTTTTTAACTTTGTAATTTTGTATTTAGAATTGTTATTCTTAGGGTTTCTTTTAAAAATTATACAAATAATTTTAGTTTATTTTTTTTACAATGTGTATTCAACAGCTAAAGAAATTTAGATATATAGAATTGTGGGCATTACTTACACTTTTGTAGACCTCCACAAAGCGATTCTTGGGCGGTCTGCCGCGTTTGCGATTGAAGAAACCATCGATGGAGGTGATTTGTGTGGCTTGTGCCGGAGACTCTTCGCTGGCGTTGGCCGGATCCAGATCCGTGCCCGGTTCGGTGCCGGGGTGCTCCATTTGCCCGCTCTCTACGGGTTACGGGCACGTGCTGAAAGCGAGACGAGCAGCACAGCATAGGGGTTAAACCAGCGAAATTTCAATTGCAAATTGATATGTTGGGAATGCAATTGCCAATTGGTTGCTAATGTCAATCAGTTTAAATAATAAAAAAAACAGAACACACACATTGAGTCATGGGGCCAAGACTGGGGCCAACGGTTAGGCGCCAGTCAGCAGAAAATCAGAGAACCCAAACAAAAAAAAGGCAAAAAGCCAAAAGCAAAAGCCAACTCAGGCGGGTTAACAGACCCGCTTCTAGGTAAAGCCGTGGCCAACACTTAGCTAATCGCACAGGTTCATATTGCATAACCCAAAAAAAGAAAGAAGAATCCAACTCTCAACACGGTTGAAAGACCTGCCAAAGAAGAATTCGCCCGGCTGTGTTTCTATCGCTGCATCTGCCCCTTTTCCCCCTCCTTGTCGCCTGTTTTGGGCCACCAACGCGCTTGACAGTTGCTCCTTGCTGGCCTGGCCATTTTCCAGGAATTGTTTTGCATACGGATCACATATAAAACCAAAGATTGCATAAATATTATGAATGCATAGTTGGTAGTTAGGCTAGCAAATAACTAAAATTTAAAAAACTAAAATTTTTTTTTAGTTTTTCAATGAAAAAATTTGCAATTTAACAAATTTATTATGTTAGAGTTTGATTTGTAAAAATTTAAAAATATTTAATTTTTAGAAATTTTTTAATGGAATTTGGAAGTCCAAAATGAGACAACAATTCAATATTTATGATATTTATTGAATAAAAATAATAAATAAAAAAGAAATAGTGAATTAATATAACTTTGAGGAAAAATGTGTAAAAGAGGAACAATCTAACAATTGATTTTTTATTTTATAAAAAGTATTTAAAGATAAGAAGATAAAAATTAAAAAAAAATATATTTATAAAAAATGAGGAAAAATATGTAAATTTAAAAAAAGAGAAAAAAAATTAACCAATAATTTTTTTTTTGTTTCGTTAAAATAAAAAAATGTCACCTTAAAAAAAATTTATTTATTGTTACTTTTATAATTAGTACACGGAAAGATGTCCATTGTTTTGGAATTAAATGAATAGCTTTTGCTAGTGGGCGACATTGTCAATTACTTGGAGTTGACTAATTGGAGCTGGGCTAAGTTGAATCCTGCTCCGGCTGGCTGATTGCCTGGCCGCGATTAGCTAATTTTAGCTGGCTGGGCGCGCCCAGTTCCTCCAGATATGCGATCTTTGCATGCGAGCATTTTAAGTCATTTATTGGTATCCATATGAATTACTTGACTGTCACACACACACACATACACACACATACACTCATTAGTCTTGGCTCAAAGAAAAGCCGCAACATGAAACCACATGAGGATACAACAGGAGACTTAACAAAAGACTAGATTTCTGAGATTACGTTGACATTGCGATGGTGCAGGGGCAGCTCTCCTTATCTGATATTCATATCACAGACACACACACACACATACACAGAACGATATACATATAGAGAGCCTGATTGCACCTACCAATCATAGAACGTGCATTATTTTCTTGAAGAATAAAAAACAGTTTGTTTCAATTCTCAAGTGCTTGAAAATGCTTTAAAAACCAACACAAAACGGAAACACAACGCGCACGAAACAACACAACGGTTAATTTATAAACGGCGCACCGAAACACGTCTGCAGGCGCCAAGCAACGCTGAGCGAGTGACGCGAGTTGCGCAGAAGCAACAACGTTAAGCCGCTTGCTGTCAGCTGATTGGCTCAACGAAAGCTTCGCGAGGATCTGGCTGAGCTGCCATTGGTCGCTGTGGCAGTAGCTCATCTGGTGTGTGCACTCGCTAAGCAATGCTAGCCTAGACGCAAACCATGCATAAGCTTGAGCTGTTTTTGTTTCCCCAAGTTTCAAGTTAAATAAAAAAAACTAATTTTTTTTCACATTTAAAAAACTTATTTTTTTTTAGTTTTTTCTTTTATTTTTTGCTCAACTTTTACACAGAGAAAAATGAAATTGCAGTTTGTTTGCAGTTGTTTTTTTGTTTTTCTTTCATATATATATATATTATATATATTTCATATTTTGATTAATTAAAATTTGTTAAATTGCTAGAATTTGTTAAGCGCTACTAAAGTTTAAATTTGTTGTTGTTTTTACATAAATACGTGTATATATATATATATATATATATATTTATTCATATAATATTGTTTTGTTTTTGCATTTGCTTTGTATCTTTCGTCTTCTTCTTCTTGTTGTTTAGGCCTTAACGCATTTCACTTGATTCTTGTTCGTGTGTGTGTGTTTATAGATATAATATATGGAAATTGTTAAACATTACTTAGTCACATATAGTATGTGTAGCTACTTGATTTACAACATAGAGTTTTTTTCGTTTCGTTTTTTCCCCTAAATACTTCAGGACATTTTAGAATGTTGTTTGTTTAAGAGAGTTTTTTAAATCAACTGTTCTTAACTAATAACAAAATGTCAATACACAGAATACTCGAATAGAGTTTCTATTATTATTTGTTTTGTTTTCTTTTAATGGCATCTTAACTTTTGCATTATAATTCGGTGATTGTATCGAGTCTCCGCAACAAAATCATATTATATAGGTATTTTTTTTAGATTCCCAAAACAAATTTCAACAGCAAATTCCGAATATAATTTTTTTGTTACCAGCTATATAAAATTTAAATTAAAGAATTCGTATTAAATCACATGGTGGGATAATCGCTTAAATATATATTTTGTTTTCTTATTAGTTTTTGCATTTAAATATCAAAATGTGTGTATTTGAAGTGGATTTGAGATGAAAGAGGGTTTAGTTCGTTAAGTATTTAATGTGCTCGGCTCTAAATATCTGATAGTACACATAAGCTTTGCTTTTGTTTTTGTTTCATTAAGAAGAATTTACTAGTATTTTATTTTTTAGTATTTTCTGTTGCTTTAGTTTACTTGAGGCGTTTTCTAATTGATTGGTTATTATTGATTATTATTTAGTGATTTTTTTGTTGGTTGTTCATTTTGAATGCATTAATTGGTTCCCTTTTAAAACACACACACATGCATGCTACGTATTATCATATAGGAGTATGTAAAAATTCTACAATTTAACCACACATACACATATTCGTTTCACATATATATATCTATATATATCTTCATAAATAACTAGTTATTCATAGTTTGGTATTTCCATTTAACCATATATCATTATTGTTTACAAATACTTTGAGGAGCACTGGACGTGTCTAAGATTCATGTTCTTTATACATTTTACACCCATCCATTGGAGAACAATAAACCAAAGAGAACAAAAATGCGACTCCCTATTTACTGGGCCCATATTCGCGTAAAATTCGTTAAAAAAGCGGTCTCTAATAAAAAAATTACAAAAAAATCATCAAAGCAAGAACTCAACGTTTAACATTTAAAGCGTTGCGTTCTACGATTTTCTTCTTTTATATAAATTTTTTAAGCTTGGCGTAAAAATAAAACGAATTGTTTAAGTGGCAAATTATATTTTAAGTTCTACAAATTAAAAGGTTTACATTTATTTATGTAATACTTTATGTTATGTTAAAAAAAAAGAAACCCAAACTTGTCAACTGTATTGTTTTTTTTTTTTTAGTTTTGTTTTTTTTTTCTATTTGTATGTTTGTTTATTATTAAATAGATCACATTCATGGTTCTATTTTTTCACTTGCTTGCATAGTTTTTATGTTCACATTTTTTTAACTTTTTACTTTTAATACATTACGCTTAGATCTTGTTGTTGTTGTTTTTGTTTTCTGTTCGCTGCTCTATTCTATTTACATTTGTTCTTTTTTTTAATATCTTTTGTGTTTTTCTTTGACAAACGCTATGTAAAGCAACTTAAAAATTTAAAAAAAATGCAAATTTGTTTTTTTTTTTGTTTCTATTATAATGAGTTAGTTTTTAAATAATACCCTTGCAGAGGTTATTTTTATTATTACCCTTATTTAGGAAATTATTTGTGATATTTTTTATATTTTTTTATCAAAGGGACGAGGTGCTTTTGTTATGTTTTGATACTTGGTACAGACGCTCTTTTATTTATAATATTAAATTTATGTTAAAAACAAAACTTGATATACTTATATACTTTTGTTAATAATATATTTAACTGCAAGGGCATTCGCACTTCGATAAGTCGAAGTTAAATTTATTTTTGTTAGGTTTTTGCATTATACGAGATCTTCTTTTGGGGGATTGATTAAAGAATAAATAAATTCTGTGTTTGCACGTGTGTGTGTGTGGTGTGTATTTTAGATTTTTTTTTTTTGAGTGCGTGTATAAATTATTTAAATGTATTCTAGCTTAAATTTGTCAAATACTTGTAGCTTTCGGTTTGAAATGTTTTGTTTTTTGCAGCTATAAAAATTTTACATCGGCTTTTAGAACTTTTTTTTTAGTAATTAATTTGTTTTTGTTTTTACGCTACGCTATAAATTATTTTAAAATTTATTAACACAGATGACTTTATAGATTTTCCAAACATTTGCTTTAGTTGCCCAATTTTTTTTTTATACTTTAGTTTTTTTTTACTTTTTATCTAAGTTTCAAATTTGTTCTTCGATTTTACTCACAAATTCAATTAGCTGCCTCAGTGTATATATTAAACATATTATTGATTTATGCATGCCAATTGTTAAGTTCTGTCATTTTGTTGTTTGTTTGTTTTTAATAATTGTTTGATAAACTAAACTACGGTTAAATACACAGCTACACACATTTACTTCTCTTTTTGTTTTTCTTTTTTTAATATTAAAATCTTAAACTAGAAACACATCAATTATTATAAATATTTCATATATATATATATTGTATATATCTATATAGATCCAGAGTTTGGAACTCTGCACAAGAAAAATAAGGTAAAAAAAAGAAAACAGAATACATTGGTTTTTTGTTTTTTAAATTGTTGTAGCAAATTAGGTGGAAATATTTGTTATTTGTGTTCTGAAGAATTCTAGAACTTAGTTGCGAAATAAGATTTTGAGACAATATTGGTTTATAGGTTAATACAAATCAGATCTATATTATTTTTCAAAGTATTCGATTTTTCTTCCTCTTTAAGTATGTGTGTGTTTGTTTTGTATTTCAATATTCATAATTATTATATAATATCACATCAACTTTGTTTTTTAATTTTTATTTTGTTTGCAACTTCCTATTTTCAGTTTCTGCTCAACTCTTTTCCTTATTGTTTGCCCATCATATATAGCGTGTATATATGCGTATATATATACATATATGTATACGTATATATATAAAATATATATTTATACATACATATATATATATAAATTTGCTTTCCTTTTTATGTATATATATACTATATAGAGATTTATAGCCTAATAAGATCGTGAAGAAAAACATACATACATATCCATAAGTATATCATCGATTTTTGCACATACTATATACTATATATATGATCAACTACCACATTATATAGAAATTTGTTTTTGCTCATCTCTTTTGATACACATACTCATACATAGCTTATTCGATTAATACTCTTTTCTCTTACATTTTTGGGGTTTTTGTTTTTTGTTTGTTTGCATTTGCTTTTATGTTCTTATAAAAAAACGGATAACCGGCAACCGTTCACTGAGTGAAATATTTGTTTTGTTTCTTTTTTTTGTGTTTTTTGCTTTTTGTTTACAATATTTTCAATATTTGTGTTTTGTGTTTTTTTTTTCAAAAAGTTCCTTTTTTATAAGCCAAAAAGTCAGTCCAATAAGAGTTTTGAGTTGCCTGCAACTGCAGTTGATTTGTTTTGTTGTAGTTGTTCTTTTTTGTTTTTTTTTTTTTTTGATTTTTAGGTTTCGAAATACATAATTGTTATTGGGTTTTTATTTGCTTTCTTTCGAGTTGATTTGTTGATTTTGCAGTAGTTGAATTGTGGTCCAAAGTTTGCCTCTTTATGGGTTGTTTGTTTGTTTGTTGTTATTTTAATTAGTATTATTATTATTATTTTTTTTGTTGTTTTTGGATGGGTTTTCTTTTTTAATGCAAGACGTGGACGTGGGGCTGCTTTTGCTGCATCTGTTGTTCTTCTTCTTTGTATTGTTGTTCATTTCATTTACTTATTCGGAGGGATTGTATAATGAGTTAAGAGCAGCGCCAATGTTTACGCCCACACCCACGCCCACGCCTTTCATATATGCATGCCTCATGTGCCTCATGGTGCCTCTACTCGGAGGAGTAGAGCTTGTTCTTGGTCAAAGTAAAATCGGGACTGATCATAATCGTATTGCTGCGCGTTAGATTTCTATTAATGAGAGAAGATTTGTTTAAATATTGTTTACTTGAAAACTATGTGAAACACTCACTTGAGAAACTGCGGTAGCTTGGAGGTCCAGCCGCTCTTGTCCTGCTTGAGCGTCAAATAAAGCTCGAATATGGACACCGTGTCCGGGTCAACCTTGAACGAGGCAATGCGTCTGCAAGGATCAAGAAAAAAATATTAGCTTAATTATCTCAAGAGAATCAAACCATATAAAAACAGCAATTGGCCATTCTAACAAAGGTGTGAGAGATCTAAAGAGCGTCTCTTTTATAATGTGTGACGTAACAAAATCAGTTTTAGATTGGGTTTTTATAATCGATCGATTTTCATAAATAAATCGCGTTTTTCATGCCAACAGCGTTGGCTTTTTTTCATATGAAACTCGGTATATTTACTTATTGATTTCTTTAAGCAGGATGTTCTAACCCGATGTATCACTATTTTATCGTATATATATTAATTTTAATATATATATAATTAATATTAATTTTATTACAAACTTTTTTAATTTCAGATAGCCTATTTTTTAATCAGTATTCGACAGAAAACACGAAATTGTGACGTCACAAAAATCGCATGCCGATCCGCTCTCTCACCTGACGTTGTTCGGCTCGCTCTCGAACTCGATGAAAATGGTGCAGGCCCGCTCGCCGCACGGCTCCCGCTCCGACATGCGTATTATTTCGGCGGCGATGCGCTGCATGAGATCGCTGGGCAGCGTCACCTCGGTGCAGCCGAGATGGTGGCTCTTGGCGTCGCGCAGCTCGGCCTGCAGCTGCTGGGACAGCTCCTGCACAGCGCTGGCGCTCACATCGTCCAGATTGTCATTGGCGCCGAAGCAGGCGCCCGCCGTCGACTGCATCGGCAGCGTGGCCGGCGGCGGCGGTACGGACTGCAATACGTTCGACATGTATGCGGCGACGGCGCTGCCGCCGTTGAGCATATCAAAGCTGGCCGCCATCGGGGAGGCGGGGGGCTTAACGGCGGCCGGCGTCGCCACCGTTGTGGAGGATGTTGTTGATGATGATGAGGATAGCCGCGGCCGGGTGTGGAGCGCCTGATGCTGACGCATGTGCAGCACCGACACAGGATGCCCATCCACAACATCAACGTCCACGTCAGCCACGTCAGTCGCCTCTGTCGCTGCGACGCCCGTTGCCGCTGTCGCTGCCGTTGCCGTTGCTGGTGCTGGTGCCGTTAGCGGACTCGTCCAGTCTGCAATTGTAGGATATAGAGCAAAGCGGAGCGTAAGTTAAGTCACCAAAACATCGACCGGCACAATGCAAACGACGACAACGATAAAACGAAACCACAAAAAAATAAAGCAGACAAGAAAAAAGAAAAGAGAACACACAAAAAAAAAAACAGCTGATGTCTGCGTTGCCACCGGCAAAACGGTTGCATAAACTCTCTCACTCACACTCTCACAGAGAAGCGCTCGAAGAGCTTGCGCAAGCTTGCAAACGCACTCACGCCCCGTGCGCAGGCTCGCCAACACACTCAATGCTTCCAGGGCGAGGGGTGTTGCGGGGGTTGCCTGAAATCACCTGGCAACAACAGCTGGAAAATCAGCCGTTCGCTTTAGCACTCAGCCAGCCATTAGGTAATGTGTGTGTGTGAGTGTGCTCTTCCCCCTGCACTTTTAGTTTCGCTTTATGAGCCGCTTCCAGCTGACGATTTCGCCTCCCTCTCCATCCGTTTTGGTCATTCGTTCGTTAGTCAGCAGTTTCTTTTGCCTTGCTGTGCAGTTGCTGCTTCCCCCCACACCGTCACTCCTACATTTATTGCTTTATGTGTCTTCTCTGTCGTTTGCAGTTTTTGTTTTTATTTTTGCTGTTATTTTAATACTCAAGCGTACAAATACAAAAGCTAAGCTGAGCACAGCAGCCGCACGCACAGTGGACTAAGGTGTAGGGAAAATGAAAAAGTTTTTGTACACAATGTGCCAATTAAAGTTTTTGTATACTGAAAAGTTTAGTTTGGTGACAAAAAAATATTCTTTTTTTGGTTTTTCTTTTACTCTTTATTCTACAGCTGTTCACATTTTCAATTCACGGTAATTATTTTCTACCACTGTCTCCAGGCTGCCTTTCGTGTTTATCTTTATACATTAAACGTACTCATAAGACGCATGCATGTGTGCGTGTATGCATTTTGGAGTGTGTTTATTTAAGGTGCTTGTAGTATGCAAATAAAAACAGTTAAATATCTTAATGTTGCCCTATGCGTTGTAATATGCACAAATTAACCACTTGGCTTGGCTCGACGATGTCATGTAATTAGCGCTGAAACTCTTTCAGCTCCCCCGCTATCACTCTACCTCTCTCTCTCTCTTTCACTCGCTCATATACCATATATCACATGTACCCATTCCACTGCATTCACTGAATGGATAATGCTCTGTCTCTTTCCTTTTATGTCTCGCTTTCTTTAGGTGCACCCGCGTAATTAAGAAATTAACGACACATGTTTGCAGCTCTCTTTCTACGTTTTGTCTTTTGCTGCATTTGTCAATACGCAGACACACACACACACATACACGTGTTTGTCAAGTGCTGCATGAAAAGGGTTTGTATAAACTTTACAATGTAAAGTCAAAAGCGAAAGCGAAAAGGAAACAGACAAACGACCGCACACATACATTTAATTACACACACGCATGCAGATTTGATTCTGATGAGGCCCACACATCCCCGTCGTTTCATGTCTTCTTCATGACTGCGGGCACATCACGCGACATTTGCGGCTGTCTGTTTTATGCATTCAAAATCGGCAATAATACAAACAGCACACAATAACAACAACACCCTAGCAACAGCATCAAGTTATGTACATGTGTATTTTTATATGTACATACATATTCGTTATAGTATATGATTTCGTCTGCAACTACCTGCGGCGAATGTTAAAGGTTTATTTTTGCTCTTTGTTGTCTTTTGTTGAATTGAGCCTGCGCCCACTCAGACAGTGGTAAGCATAGAAATTATATTTCTAACTTGATAACTTGTGCTTGAATTGCATTTTGTGTGGCCTTGAGTTGGAGTTTTTAATATGTGGATGAGCGAATTAGTGTGATTCATACCTTGGAATGAATACTTTAACCACGCGATAAATCCTCATTGAAATATCATTCAAAGATCTTGATCAGCACTCAAAATTACGTATTTGCATACACTACGTACATACAGCACGCGCTTTTCTTAAACACTGTTCCTTGCACATGTCCAATGTGACCATGTACAGAAAGGAAAAAAACCAAGATTATATTCAAAAATACCAAAAGCCGTTTAATTTATAAGCTTTTTCTAATATTTGAAATTATGGGTAGAATTTGGCAAAACAAAAACAAATGGGAAAACGCATTTTAAGCCTAGCTATTCTCATAAAAATCGTTGGCAGACATGGGCATATCTAATGTTTATTCGAAGGAAATTAAGTAATTTATTAAACAACGTTATTCGGTTCCTAGATTTCCCAGATTGAATGGCATATGAATATGCATGACTACACACATTTCTGTATATGTAAGAGTATGTGTGTGTGTGTCCTTCGAAAATAAAATTGCATGCGCTCAGTCAGTCATGAAATTAAATTGACTGCAAATACACACACACAC
The DNA here is from genome assembly GCA_004143825.1 of Drosophila micromelanica. Classification (NCBI taxonomy): domain Eukaryota; kingdom Metazoa; phylum Arthropoda; class Insecta; order Diptera; family Drosophilidae; genus Drosophila; species Drosophila micromelanica. Next base: position 18,928 of record SCDY01001363.1, read on the forward strand.
ACACACACAAACATATTACTACAAAAGAACGGCACGAAGTGGGTGCAAAGGAGACAGAGACAGCGACTCAGCTGCTCTTGCTGCTGTCTGTAGCCGTCGAGCTTTCAGGTCTCCCAGTTAGCCAGGTGTGCATGTATTTGTGTTCTGTGTCGGTGCATGTGTTTGTGTGACGACATGTTGTTGCATGTCGTCGTCGTCAACATAAAGCTTTGCTCCCTCTCCCACTCCACCTGCCCCTTGGGTGAATTTGAATTTTCGGCTGGTTTACATATCCCCAGCTACCTGGGCTACCCAGTTGGGCTCGTGTTCGTGTCTAATTTGCACGACTTTGGTGTGCCTTAACCAAGTTTAAAGTCACTGGGATTAACAGGATGTTGCATAATCCGCACGTCAGACACAAGAACAGGATATGTCTGCTGCCCCCCCGGGGAGGTGCAAAAACAAGCACAAAACACGTTGCACAAAAATGCATAAAGCAAAAATATTTTGTGTGTGTTTTTCAACCCCCCAAAAGAGAGAATAGAACCCCATGCACACATATTTTTATCAGGCACTGTTCAGTTTTTTTTGGTAATGTCATTTGTGGTTAAATTGATGTATTTCTTAGCTAATTTTATTAGCAACATTAAACACAACATTTTAAGTAACGGAATAAACCCAACCAATTTTATAATATGTTTCCGTTCAGTTTATTTTAAAATTTAACGCTAAAATTAAAAAATAAACCAACTAAATGTTCTGTGTTTTTTTATGGAAAGTTGTTTTAATGTCTACAAAATTGGTTGAAAACATCAAATAAAATGTTTCCATACGCCATAAAACTAATTGAATCAAAAATTGAGCAATAAAAACAAAAAAAAAAAGAAGCATGTATTCATAAAAAACGTTCGAGGCACATTAAAAAAGTGTAGTGCAAAACGTTTCGTAATGAGTTTCAATAATAAAAAACAACCATAATTTATAATGAATGAGTATTTCAATGGGAAATACAATTTTTGAACGTCACAATTGCTGATTCAACAGGCCGTCTTTAAGATTTAAGGAAAGATTTAAGTTTCTTTCATTCAATTTGGATTTTTTTTTTGTTAACACTAAAGATTCGTAATTCTCATGGGTATTGTTATTTTTTTTATAACTCAGGCTGTTTAAAATGTGTCTTTACTAAAGAAAAGTGAAAAGTTATTCTAATATTATAATAATTTATTTTCATAATTTATCGGCGTGTTAATTTGCCGTATATACATGTTTTATTTTAACTGTTAATGCTTTAAAAAATTTTTTTTATAATTTTTTATATATTTTCATTCAGATATTAAAAAAATGTCGAAATCGTAAGTCAGAAAACTTCAAAATCAAATTTTTTGAAAAAAAAAGTTGTATATACTAAAGTTGTGCTAAAGGTTTTCTTGATTAGCATAAATCAGATCAAAGGAAATGTGTTATCGGTTACAAAATAAAAAGAATCAATAAAATTTATAGAATTTTTTAATTTACGTTTGCTTTAAAAAAAAGCATAAGCAAAAATCATATTTAAAAAAAATTATATATGTATTTAGAATAAAATTCTCGATATTTTAATTTTATATTTTTCATAACTGTGCGATAAAAAAAAAACTACACAATTCTCTAAATAAAAAGTCATAAATGAAAGATATAAAATATGAAAACTTTTTAAACGCGACGTTTTTTTGTGGGCTCAATTTGGCCCGTATTTTTTATTGGGTTTTTTTTTCATAGCCCCACTTTACAGTTAAATTTAGGTAAAAAAAAGCAGGCACACACACGTGAGAGCAAACGAATTAAATTGATTAGATTTAAATTTTTAAAAGTACTCACCTTTAGCTTTTGTTGTACCAATGACAATGAATTGTCCCTGAATGTGATTTTGTACTGAGAGCACTTCCATCTTCATAGACGGGCCTCCAACTGTCGCGGTCGGACAGTGCGAGCAGTCAAATTGGAATTGTTCACTAGCGTGTTCTCCAATTGGAATTTAGTTGTGCAGCATTCAAAACTTTTGACTGGATAATTGTTGTTGTTGATTTTTTGATGTGATTTGTGGATAGTTGAACACATACGCATTTATGTATGTGTGTGTGTGTGTGTATGTATATATATGTATTAGAAATGCACTTTAATCACAAGAATTTGATTTGATTTTTCTGTGTATGTGTGTTTGTGTTGTGTATTTAATAATTAATTTTTTTTTTCTGATTTGCGTTCATTTTATTTCACGTTTACTTTTGTTGGTTGGTTGGTTTTGTTTTGTTTGTTTTACGGCACACAATTTTCTGACTGAAGCTATGGTCTCTGTTCGTCGTCTTCTTCTTGTTCTGCTGCTCTAATTTGCTCGCCTTCTCGTTTAACAAATAATTGCAAAAAGTATCAACAACTAAATTTGTTATTCTAGTTAAACATTTAAATTTTAATACATTCTAAAAAAAAGCCGAAACTGCCGCCTCTCTTTTGCTCGCTCCCTCTCTTTTAAATTTATGCACAGCACTTGAAAGTTGAGTTGTTGTTGTTGGTTGCTTGTTGTTATTGTTATTGGTTAAATTGCCTTTGCTTGTTGCCCAAAAAGGAATTGCGAATTATTTAAAGTTCTGCATTGGTGTATGTGTGTGTGTGATGGCTACTGCTGCTGCTGCTGCTTGCGTCGTTCCGTCTCCGTGCGTGTCGAGTGGAGCTGATGTGTTGCGTGCGGCGGCCGCTGCTTGACTGAACGTTCAAACAGACGGCAAGAACGGACGAGGCCTCCTCTCCGCTGGCAGCAATTGAGTCGCTCTGCTAGCTGCTCCCAACTACAACAACACAGCTCAACTTAACTCAACTCAATGCTCACAGCTGTGCATGCAGCTGTGTGAGCGAGTCTGTGTTTCTTTCTGTCTCTGTGTGTGTCTGGCTATGTGGGTGAGCGAGCTGTGCTGCCAGCTGAAAAAAGCTTGGAACAACAACTACAAAACGATGGTGGAAGATGGACGACGACACAACAACAACGGCCACACGGCTGACGGCTGACGGTTGAGAGGAGCTTGGGCGGCAACTTCTGTGGCGGAGCAGTTTTCCAAAGCTACTATCCGGCCGGCGGTATGCGCGTCCGCTTTTATAGGAATTTTCCGCCGGGGCAGCGCAGCAGCAGCGCTGCCGCTGTTGCTGTCGCCAGCGAGTGAGTGACTTTTCCCCTTGGCCGTGAATTGCCATTTACTGTTAAGTGCGTGAGCGCAAGCGCAAGAGCGCGCTCTCACTCTCTCGTTCTCTCTAACAGCACTCAGCTCTTGAGTGCTTTGCCATCAGCTGCACTCGTTGTTTGCGGCAAACATATGTTGCCATGCCGTGCAACATTATCAGCTGTTGTTGTGCTGCTCGCTGTTGCACTCAAAGAGCGCCCTGACTTTCGCTCTTGAGCATACAACGGGTGCTCTTAAATTTAAGAGAATTTTGTCTCAAGAGCAGCAGGCTCTTGCTCAGTGAGTCAAGTTCAAACTTGAATTGAGCGTATTTAATTTTCATCGACTGAGTGTTTTTAAACTCAACATCTATTTTAACTTTACAGGAATATTTTCGCAAATGTTGAAGCTGAATTTTACCGCTATTGGAGAGTAGAAACTTCTTCTCATAGGAAAGTAATGTTAAATTGAATAAAATAAAAAGCTGCGTTAAAAGTTTTTAATGTAGTATGTTGTTCATAAAACATAAGACAGACCTTGAAAAAACTATAAATTAAATATCTAATAAAAGTGAAAACAATAATTGATTTATTGAAAATTGCGTTTTTAACTTGTTATGGATTAAGTTTTAAGTTCTTTAAATAACCATTTTTATAAAAAATTTGTATATAGTTGGTATACAGTATTTTTGTTAATGTATTTGATTAGTGTTTTGACTATATTCGTATATATGTAAGTTGCCTATTGTCCTTTATGTTTAGAAAATATTGTATTTTGTATTTATAAAAATTGTTTTTCTTTAGTATTATGTGGTATTTTTGGTTTTTTCAATTTTAGTTTTATGTTAAGTACATTTTGTTTACTATTTTATTATACACTAGTATTATTTGTAAAGTATTTCAATAATGATATTTATCTCTTTTGAATTTTTATATTCTGATTAATTTTTATTTTAATTGCTTATAGTTTATGACAGTTGAAGCTAAGTTTGATATTTATCAGTATTTTTAGTTGCGTATTTATAATGTGTTTTTTTAGTTTGCGTGGTATTTTCTTAGTGTTCCATTTCCTGGTAGCAAGCAGCCCTGGCACAGGCTAGAAAAGTCGTTGGAGGAGGGGGGAGTGGGGGTTAGTTTTTCCTATTTAGGTTAAATCCAAACGATGTATAAATCATGTATTTGATTAATTGTATGCGGCTGACTTTTATCCTGTTCGACATTTGCTGCAATGAACACTGCAAAGCGGGGTTCGAGACCGAGACGGGGACGGTGGCTGTTTGGGGAAGCTGGCCTTTAAAACTTTGGCATCTGTGTCGCCACATGCTGTGGCGCCCCCAACCGGCCCCCGCCCAACGTGGCAATTGTGTTGTGTAAACATTTTTTCGGCATTAACTGACATGTGTAAGTCCACCCGCCTCCCGCTCCCCACCCACATCTCCACACGCCCACCCACAAGCAAGAGATGCCAAAAAAAGAAAGAATAAAAAAACAGGAAGTTTTTGTGGCAGAACTTTTGTGGCACAGAGAACGCTGCCTGATCCGCAATATGCAACGTCTTTGGCAACGAAGCTGTGACAAATAGCCAGCGGGAAAGGGGATGGGTGGAAGGGGGAGGGGAGGGGAGGAGAGGGGGTGTGGCTAGAATGACTGGCCAACGCCATTGGCGCCATTTTTTATTTTTTGTATTAAGATGAATTGTTAAAACAGTGACAGCTCCTGAGTTTCTGAGCCGAGCAACATTCCTATTTCCTTTTTTTTCCAAAAGTAAAAACAAAAATAAAATAGGGAAGAAACACTATGAAAAACTCTTGACAGCATTACAGAAAAAGAGGCAAAGATTAAAATCCCATTTGATGGTTTGCTGGCATTCGGTTACAGTAGTCACTCGCTAATGACAACCGCCGCAAATTGCCCACGCCCAGAAAAAAAGCTGATAAAGTAATTTTTCATATAAAATTTTTTCAATTTGTCATTTTTTTCGATAATACTTTCAAATTTTATTTTTCTGAATTTAATTAAATTAAACATTAATTTTTAATTATTAATTTTTAAGAAAATACAGGGAAATAAAAAATTAATGTATGAAGGGTATTTCGCTTATTTTTGGAAAATCTATTAACTAATTATTAATTTTTGTTATTAAAAAAAAATGAAGGGTAATCCTCTTATTTTTGGAAAGAGTTTTTTTGTGCGAAATCAGAGAACGTTTTAGTTAGTGTGTGATTACTGTAAAAAATTTACTATATTCTACATTTTTTTTCTCTGCCAGAATTTTTCTAATATTAAACGTCAGAATCTCATCAAGGATTATATCGTTTTTTTTTGTTTTGTTTTTTGTTTCAGTTAAAACCTACATATTTTTTATAATTAAAATGTATTTTTATTAATATACCTAAATGAATTTTACATATAAATTTGATTTATATAAAAATATATATTTTTTTGTGATAAATAATAAACGAAATAATTAAAATTTAAGTATATATAAAGTACTAAAAATATGCAAAATGTATACAAATTATTATAATTTATAATACAAAATTCTATAAAAAAAAACAACGAAAAAACATATTTATATTTATTTTACAACATTTTTTATCAAAATTCAAATGTATCAACTATCGATAAGTTAGCATAAGTTCTATCGATAAATTTACAAACTACGAGTGGGTTCAAACAGTTATCCCTAAAAAAAAAGGAGCTGAAAGTGAGAGATGTTCCTATTGTTAAGCTGGCATTTTGTCAGTTTTTTTTCTTTCACATTCTTTGTGTGAAAAATTTTGAACACGTTCGCGCATTCAGCGTTAATACACAGAGGAGCACTTGGAAAATGCGAAACATCAAAGCAAAAAATATTCGAAGTAAATGCCGCTAAAAGCTCCGATTGTTGATGCCAAAGGCACTTAAGCTTCTTCTGCTGCTGCGAATCCTTTCAAGCCCGAATCCGAATCCAAGCGAAATCAAAATTCGAAGCATTCGCTGCGGCAAGTAAACTACTCGCAAAAGCACTGAAGGTGCCAAAACCAATATGTGTGCGTGTGTGTGTGTGCAGGAGGTCTCCAGTTAACTCTTGGCCAAACTAGAGGAGGATACGACTCAACGAGTCCAGCGAATGGACCACTTAATGCGCTTTTGTGAAATGCCCCAACGCGTAGGTTTTTTTTAATACCCTAACTAAGCTCATATAAGTTATGCTGTGCGGACGGACATATCCGATTTTTTCTAGTAAGAAAAATGCTTACAAATGTAAAAAATATTACAGAAATTATTTGGAGAAAATAACGTGTTTTATAATAATTAAATACAATGAGTATAGTTAATAAAAATATACATTTAATATATTTTCTATATTAAAAACTTTTAAAATTTCTATAGAAACGCAGCTGGAACTAATTTCACAATAAATTAAAAATTGTTTTTTTTTCAAATACTATATTTATTGATATTGCTTAAAAAAGAAATCTCATATATTTAGTTTATTTTTTATATTTAATTTCTTTCGGTTTCTATTACAAACAATCTCTTTTTTTAATCATAAAAAAGATTTTTTTATATTTAGCTGTGTTTTTTTAAAGGGTATTTAATAAACGGCACCAAATTCATAATTTATTTACTATTTATAAAACAATAAAAAAATTATAAAAATTTTTGAATAACTGGTTTCTTTTAGGTATTAATAAATTTATAAATGGAAAATTAGGGTATTCAATATTCGATACTATGATACTGTTGCCTATTTTATAATGCGCTGCACGTTTTACCAATAAAATAACAACAACAGCAACAAGGCAGCGAACACAAGGCGCAATCCTTTAAGTTTCGGTTACATCGCAATCGTAGTAGGTGCCCCGCCCCCCAAACCGCCCACTCAACCGCCTCCACAACCAACTCCCCCCCTTGTGAAGACGGCTTCACATCGATTTTCATGTGATTTGTGTAGAAGTGTTTGGTTTTTATTGATTTTCACTTGATTCTCTCCATATGCTTAAATATACTTAAGCCAGTACGTGCACATTTCCATTTCCATTTTCATCTCTGGGGCCCTGGCAACCACAGCAGCAGAAGGAGCAGGAGCCGGAGCAGCTCTAATGTCAGGATCATGCGAGGTTATCAACATAATTTCACCCACTCCCACCTCCCAAACACCACACACACACACACACGACCACAAAACCGGGCCCATTTCCCACATGTTTCTAGTTTATGATGTAGTAAGTTTTCTTATTTTTTTTTCTGCTTTTCTGCTCTTCCGTTGTGATGATGAGAAGACGCAGATGTTGTTGTTGTTGATGGGAGCGTGTGCGGTTTGATAAGACCCACAATTCGGTTCAATTATGTTCAGTTTGGGTTTCAGTTCCCTCGCTTTAAGTTGTGCCAAGTTCTTCAAAGTTTTTAAAACTGTTAAATTTGAAAAGCAGGTTCTAAACTAATATGAATATAATTGCAAGAAATTAGTCTCAAATATAAATTCATAAATTCACACAGCTTAAGCACTCTGAAATGTTAGTTGATTTTTTTAATTCTTAAATATATCAATGTTTTTATTATATTTATCTTACGGGTAAAACTTACCAGGTAGCTTAGCATTTACTTTGAGCCTTGCGTTAATTTTATAGATAAACTTTAAAAGCATACAAAATTACTTTCCTATAGTAAATAATTTTAAGTAGTAAGCCCACATCCCCATATTTGATATTAAATAGTTTTTTGTGTTATCTCTCAGCTTTATGTTACTTGTTTAGCAGGCAATGTGCGCCTCTCTATGCAGTTCTCATGAATTCAAGTAACCCAGAATGATAACTTCTAGTGTATTTATTTATGTGGGAATGTTACTTAACAGTGTTTTTTTAGAAGTTGTGTTTTGTTTTAGAGGTGGTTAGAGGTGATTCTCATTTTATATATCTCTCTTTCTAATCATTAACTCTGTCTTCCTTTATAGCTCTTTAACCCATCCCTCGTTGACTCTCTCTCTTTCTTTCTTACTTATATATTTTTATATTTTTAAATGTTTATAGCCAAGTATATAATCCAACCGATTTTATTGCAACTAGAAGAAAAAAGGAATTTTCAATAACACACAATAGGTTTCTCAATGCCAAGCTGGCTGGCAATCCTTGAATGGCTTGAGACGATTACAATTACAAGAGCGATTACAAGGAATGTGGTATTCGCCCCAAGCCCGGCAAAAGGATCAGCGTGGGATGAACGCGAAACAAGGACAAGCGACTGGCAAATTGTAAGCCATCAAAGCGCTATAAGGACGCCTTGTAATCCGTCTATCGGCTTTGTCCCTGCCCCCTCCCCCATCGCCCTGCTTAGGGTCCAGCGACGAGCAAATTGATGCGCTGCCCCCACGGTTGCCCCCTTTTGTTTACTTCCTATTTCCATTTGTTTATTTTGAAATTGTATTACGACAGGCAAAAGATTGCCCGACTGCGCGATTCGAACGATTTATGTTCGCATTTAATGTTATTTAAAGTGTATCTAAATCTGATTTTGTAAAATGGGAATTATTATAGAGAGTAAGACATGAGCAATCAGTTAGTACATATATGGATATATGGGTTAGATATTGGTATTTTTGGTGAAAAAACGTTGTTTTCAATTTGAATGTAGAATTAATTCACTAAAAAATTGATTAAGTATTGTCCAAAATATGAGAGTGGAAATTTGTATCTATGCATTTATTGGATTACTGTTGGTATAAATATATGGTTCAGTAGAATTTACTAGTTTTTAATTTACATTTATAATTAACGAGAAAGTAAAAAAAATTGTTTGACTTTTAGCGAAGATATCAGAGATAGAAATTAATACTTATTATGGGTTTATTTTGGTGTAAGATAATAATATGAGTTGTGAAAAATATATTTTTTAATTTAAACATGTAAGAAAAAATAAAAATTACCTTTTTTACATATTAATTCTGACTGGAATGAATTTATTTTTATCTAAATGAAAAAAAAATTAGCAGCAATAACAATGGTAAATTTTAATTGTAATTAATTTGTATTATTTGTTATTACAAGTGAATCATAGAGAAAATGTTTGTGTTCTTATTATCTGCATTAAATTTATGCCTTTGGCAATTGTTTAACTCTGGTTACTAAATTTTCTTTTTTAAACTAGTCGTAAACCGTAGGCCATATTTTTTTTATTCTCGCTCGAAAGCCACATCAAGTGTTGTCCTTAGGCCAGGACTGCAATTGAACGAGGGGAAGCTAGATAAGTGCAGTTATGGTCGTGTCCCTGGGGATAGATGATTTCCTGCCACATAAAGATTGAGAGACAAGGAAGGTCCTTAATATTGGAGCTGTTGATTTATGCCATCAGCAGAAGGCACGCAGACCGAATTAGATATGCAATTGTCAATATTTGATGGTCGCATCAATTTTGCCGCAATTTCAACTACACAAAGAGCCAATTGAAATGCCAGCCGCAGTCAGCGGCAATCTATATAGACATATATATGTACTTGTATATGTACAACATATACCCTAGACTATTCGTTGGCTCGTCCAGCCAACCGGGCTGTGCATTCGTCTTGGGTGACATTTGACATGATTATGTGCATTTGTTGTGCTGTTGCTGTTGCCGCAATTTGCATGCCAAGGGCGGCGGGAGGGGAGGGGGTTTTAGTAAACCAGCCAAGAAGCCAAAACTCTAATCTATCAGCGGTTTCTAGCTATATATATATATGTGTGTGTGTGTGTGATTTCTTGTTTGACTATTCTGCACTTTGCTTTAGTCAAGCTTTCCTTCACACTTCCTTAGTCGTGTTTTTCCCCCACAAACACACACAGTTGTTGTGTGTGTGTGTGTGTGTGTGTGTGCCTGCTTTCCTTTACGAGTGCCGGGCTAGGCAGAAGTGTCCTTACAACATTTTTTACTTTGTAACGCAAATTCTGAAGTAAGCATGAATAATGCATGCATTGTGTGTAATTCTTCAAGTACTTTTGCCCTGCCAACTACAAGCACACATCAGCAATCCTAACATCCTTCCCCTCCCCTCCTGCCCTCCTCACCACCCCTGCCTTGACAAAAACCAGCCAAAAAAAAGGTAAGAGCAAGAAAAAACAGCAGCAACCACAGAGTCAACCTATTTATATTTTCCTCTTTCCATATTTTTGTTTGTGTGTGTGTGTTTGTGTTTTTAGGTGTTGAAATTTATTGCGCGCTTTTTTGAATTACAAATTTATTTTAATATTTGGGCATGCGAAAGGACCTCTAGCTTAAATATTTAATGTTTATACAACATGTATATAACATATATACAATATATATACGTTAGTGTACAGATATTAAACATACTAAACTTTTTTTGCTGCAAGTGTGTTAAATATCCTTTGAGCCATTTTATATTTCTTGTTGCCAATATAATGTATATAAATTTTGAAAAATTTCTTTGTTTTGTATATGGAAAAATCAATTAAAAAAGGTTATAATAATATATACAACTGATTCTCTTTTTACACAATATAGATAAGTACTCAATACTGTAAAGTATACAAAAATAATAGATTGGTTTTATATCTAAAAATCAACTAAAAAATTCAATAAACAACACAAACTTTTCTCATTTTTAGAATCCAGAATCCAAACCAGCAAGATTGCTCTAGTCGGGACCTTCCGACCAGGAGATACCCTCAACCCAGAATTTAACACATACACACAAACTCTCGACACTTAATGAGTATTAAGGATGCTCATGGTTTATTGTCTAGATAAATTCTGCATTTCAGTTTAAAAATAAAATTTTTCGTCCAAATTCATGTAAAAAATGTTCGAATATATAATATATATGTATGTAGTGTCAATTTAGAGTCCAAATCATGATCAAAATGCCATCAAACACAAAAATCGGTTCATTTTTGGAAAAGTTATGGGATTTTTAAATATGGGAGCTATGGATTCGAGAGCTTTACTTGTCAAAATTTTTGTGAATTTTGCCATGATTTTTTACCAAAAATTTGACCCCCTCAGAATCGGGTTTAATGTTGATTTTTATACTAATTAAGACTAGCACAATCAATTAAAAACAAAATTTCGAAATTCTAAATTTTTTTTTCGAAAATAAACAAGAGTCCCCCCTTGTAATTTTTTCAAAAAATCAAAAAACAAAAATTTTCCAAATTTTATATATTTGGTATGTAGAATCAATTTAGAGGCCAAATCATGATCAAAATGCCATCAAACATAAAAATCGGTTCATTTTTGAAAAAGTTATGGGAGTTTGAAATATGTGAGCTATGGATTCGAAAACTTTACTTGTGAAAATTTTTGTCAATTTTGGCATGATTTTTGACCAAAAATTTGACCCCTCAGAATCGGGTTTAATGTTGATTTTTATACTTATTAAGACTAGCACAATCGATTAAAAACAAAATTTCGAAATTCTAAATTTTGAAAAAAATTTTTTTTTGAAAATAAACAAGGGTCCCCCCTTGTGATTTTTTCAAAAAATCAAAAAACAAAAATTTTCCAAATTTTATATATTTTGTATGTAGAATCAATTT